>CAJPEV010002850.1:5459-38025 GCA_905338385.1 Darwinula stevensoni | reverse complement strand
ACCGGAATCGCCACCATTCCTCCCTCTCGTATTCTGTGCAGTCACCTGACTGCCCAAACGGACTTCCGCGTGTTTCGAGTCCCGAAACGACGCCTCGCTCGTCATAGGCAGCAAACCGTGGCCGGTCAATGGAACGCTTGCAAGAACGAATGTAAGGAACTTCCTCTCTCCGTGTCCTTCTCCGAAGTAACGTCGTCGAGGCGTGGACAAAGATCACGGCAAGCTTATCGAACGTTTCAAAGCACTGTACAGGGTGCATAAGAAGTTCTGTTACATTTTTTTGTCAAAAACAACCAAATCAACAAGAATGGCAACTCCAAGTTATTATGTATTAGTACAAAGTGTCAGTCAATATTAGGAGCCATGGCTACTCGAAATGTCCGCCACGTTTGGAAATGCAAGCCTTCAATCGAGGGCGGAAAGCGTGTACTGCAGCACGCAGCTGATGCTGCGGAATATTCTTCCATTCTCGGACCAAAGATTTCTTAAGAGCCTCGATGTTGCGGTGGTCACGAGCCCCAACCCTTGTTCCCATAATGGACCAAATAGAAAAATCCAGAGGGTTCAGGTCGGGGGGGAGCTAGGTCATTTGTGATGAAGTTCGGAATTTCGCGATAAAGCCATGCTCGGGAAATGTTGGAACTGTGAGCTGGCTGTGTCTTGCTGAAATGTCCAAGCCTGGTTGCCGAACACGGTCTGACCCACATGTTTCACCACTGCGTCTAGAACGATATCTCTGTACAGATACATCTGTAACGATATCACTGTTCATCTTGACCCCTTAAGGAAGGAAAACCAGATCGGTGCGACTGTTGGCAGACACCCCTGCCCAAACCATAACTGACTGGAGGTGTTGTGAGTGAGGCACGATTAGCATATCATCCGAGACATCTGAGATCCATGGCGCGAGGATCCAATCATTATGTCGATTGGAGGTAGCCCGGATGGTGAACAATTTTTCATCGGAAAACAGGATTTTGTCCACGTCATCAGCCGTGAACCGCTGCAGCAAGGCCTTGCTTCGTTGAACCCGCAACCGCCTGGTGCGAGATGGCAGCATCTGCGCATGCTTGCGCTTGAGAGATTTCAAGTGAATGTGTCTTTTGACAATAGTTCTCATGGATCCCTCTGATACGTGCATTTCCTTGGCCATCTTCCTCATGGAGCGCCTGGGGTTCCGTTGAATTCGGAGAGTCACATTTTCACCATCTCTGGAGCCGTAGCACACCTNTTCGGAGAGTCACATTTTCACCATCTCTGGAGCCGTAGCACACCTCGGGCGTCCACTTCTCTCACGATCACGATAGAGTGGGTCTGCTGGTATCGTTTAATGGTGCGGTGAATGAACATGCCTCGGCCAGAGAGGACTTTGAATATCTCTGGTGGAGTTTTTTAACGCTGAGATGAAGCTCAATGATAGCTGCACGTTGTGCTTTCATTTTGACACAAAAAATGACACGAACTGAGGAGACCACCGCTTCACATGCAATTATAAGCTACATGTCCATATAAGTCACACGCGCATAGGCTTGTAAAAGATTCTACCCGTGAGTCTTTCTATGTGAGGCCAAAGTTTTTAACAGAACTTCTTACGCACCCTGTACAGGAACATGTCAATAACTTCTAACGAATTGAAAAGTGTTCGAATCGGGCATGGACATGTCTCATACTGCGACTGAATTTATAACACTTCCTCGTCTGATTTTTTGGGAAACTTCACTTTTTAATTGATAACTCCGGCGAAGTTCCTTTGTTACGGCTATTTTCAAATGCAAGAATTCGGGCCTTTGCCTCTGTTTTCTTTTTTTTCCCCAATGATGTCTGTACGCATAGTTTTATGGTTCCCGGTTCCGCGAAGTTTGTCCGCAAAATGCCCCGAAGAACAATCTTGCCAGCAGATTCCGCCGACGTTCGATCGGTGGCGACCGTTCAACAGCAACTTAGAATAAATGCTTTCGACCGGCACCAGAAATGGTGCAAGCGACAAAAGTTCATCGCGCATTGCGACCAACAGCAATTGCATCAACCGCCATCGTTACTTCGTGATACGACCGGTCGGAGCGACGCCACCTCAAATGATTTTCACTTTTTCTCCCTACCGATTTTGGACTGGTTAGTTCCAACCTTCTTTTATTCATTTTTTTGAGCAGCTTGGAACCTCGGAGGTTTATTGTATATGAAAACATCACGGCCCATGGACCGTGGGGTTACGATCGCATTCGCGAAGAAAAACGAAGAAACCTCACCTTTGAAGACCGCCGAGTCCCAACATTCTTCTCAAACCATTCGTCCCCTCGCCCTCTGCTCGTCACATCATTTGTTTCCTCGTCGCATGCAAAGGATCGGAATGGAAAATCAATTCTGCCTCATCTGGAAGTCGGCGGAGGATTCCCATTCATGCCCATTCTTGAACCTTTCGGAGGAAAAAGCCAAAAATATCATGCATTGAGTAAACTACAACATATCTGAGCTTGCATGGAGACGCACTCACAACAAGATTAGCTTCATGAATGTGAAAGACTAACTAGGCACCAATTGATAATGGCCTGGACGAGTGAAGCACAGAGTAGCTGCGAAATGACAAGAGTCCTTCAAATAGATCTGATCTCCATGATGATTTGGACTCTACGGAACAGGATGAGGCTCCAGTCGACCACATGGCAAGGATGCTGAGACACCGGCTCTGCCTCGTGGATACAGCATACGCACCACCGTTGCACTGAAAAACCATGCAATGAAAGCAAGCGAAGGACATTCTCAACACTCTCTATGCACTGCACAAAGTCAATCCTTCTTAAGAACTCAAATATGATTCTGGCCAGAGGTAGTGAAAGACTAAGCGGAAAAAGCAAGGGCAGGGGTTGATTCTGCTGAGGAATACAAGAGGTTTCTTGCACATTGTAGTCATCAATGCATCATAGAAGGTGGGAAACATATCCAAGAACACAAGTAATCTTCCTCCCTGTGCCCTGAAATTAAATTAAAATATATTTTGAGCCATGGGATGAAACCGTACCCAGGTAGACATGGGGTGATGAGAACAGCCAAGAACTTGTCTCGTCGAAAATGCAACACACAGGGAGCAATGCTGTCAACTGGTAAATTGTTGAGTAGATTCAGCTGCAAGGCCACAAGGCAGGCATGGGACGGGCATTCCATCGCTTGCGAGATACTCTGCCTGTGCACATCATGGGATTGCATCACTATGACCATTCAAAACTTATAATGGGAGCTACTCATTAGTTGTAACAATAGAATGAGAACATGCTCATAAGAAAGGCTGGGAGTGGGAGCAAATAAAATTCATGGTTTGATGGGTACAGTATAGAAAATAAATTTTCAAGTAGCTCAATCTTCCTCTGGAGTGAGGTAAGTTGAACAGTAACTCAAGTAACTGAACACAGCCTTCATATACAATATCACAATTTTTAAATCCTGTGTTCCTGTTGAGCTGCTATCTCCAAGCCCACATGAAAATATTTGACATCCACACACAACAGCACAAAAACATAACCTAATATTTCAACCCTTATAATGACAGAGTTAATTAAATCCACTGTCACTAAAAGGGTTAATATATGGTATGCAGTGCTCACATCTGTTCATAAGGTACCACATTACCCAAGTACAGGTTCTCTTAGCAGCATTCGAATGCTGCTAAGAGAAAACTTTTCCTTTTTTAAATTGAAGTTGAGCATCACCATCAGCATCAACACCGAGCTCTATGAGTCCAGTAGAAACCATATGTCTGTTTGCAATCAAGATTTCATTGCTAGAACTCCAGCACCAGTATTAAAAGAATCACCTCATGACTTGACAACAGAGGTTGAAAGTGTCCCATCACATCCACTGACATCAAGGGTGCCATTAGGTATATCTCAACTAGTCAAAAAAGAATACTAATCGGTTCAACCCAATTGGTACATGAGGTCAAAAGCAATAGGTAAAAAAGCTGTATGAATTGGCAGCAGGTGAGCCATTTTGCAAGCAAGGTCCCCACAACTGAAGTTAGATGCACTGAAATTCACAAATTGTCGAAAATGCCACTGCAGTGACACCCTTGGTGAGCAATAAAACTTTTCAAATAAAAGTTTGCATCAGCTTATGGAAATGAGAAAGGGCTCACCCTGGATGGATGGATGGGCAGGCAACCTTCTCATGGTCTCCGTGTTGAGTGTGCTCTGTATCCTCAAGACCCAAGTGCGTGAACCAATGCTTCCATTGTGTTTCCGCATGTCACTCGCCGACCTCTGCGGAACAGTTGCGAAAAAAAAAGAAGTAAATACTAAGAGACTCAAAAAATAAATACAGAAAATATGCCAGAGAATATAGTTGACTCTGACTTATAACTCTTAAACTTTTGACTAATCGGATCAACTTTTTCATGCCACTACTTTTGATCTAACTCTTGCTGACAATGATGTCAGTAGACATAATTAACACGTCAACTGCCACAGAAATGCTGGCCTATTGATCTTCCAATCCAGTGAGGCGCACCAGTGCGCCTTGTGGTGGTCAACCTGTTAAATGGCATGTGTCTTAGGCATGCTCTGTAGCATTGAAAATCTTCCTATTGGTAGGGCCTAATCATTAAAAGGTCCCAAGTCATATTCAAAAGATACAGGTTGTTTTTATTCAATACATGTCGCACCTGAGTTCAGCTAAACTTTCTTTTCAACCATAATTACCTAGTTTAAGAGATTTTTCAGCCTGTGATGAAGGCTACTGCACCATTACAGTTGCACAATAGCAGCACAACTGCTGCATTATTATATTCTTTATGGGTGACACTTTTTAAACATATTAATTTGTCACTCACTTCCCACTGTCTGCTTTCTCTTTTTTTTAAGTGTATAATGGTAAGATCTGCTTTTTTAATATCACAACTTAAAATTACAGCTGGAAACAGCTATAAATTCGGACCCATTCCAACTGGGTAGCAGCTGGAAAGTTGTCAGATTCAGATTGGTTCCTAATTGCAATATCACAACCTGAATGAGAATATTTTTGTCAGAGGTCCACCAATAGAAACAGCTAAATTTCAGTTGTAAATTCAACTGTATTCCAAATGTTGGGTCCTCTCTATGAAATTCTAACAGGAAATTCCCAGCTGGAAATGTTCCAAATTTAGAGATTTGGTCAAGCTGGAAGATTCCAGTTGAGATTTTAAATTGGGATGGTATCAAGTCCCATCAGCTGTTTCAGTATCAGTTACCAAAAGCACACAATTCAATTAGATGTTTTTTGGAAATAATTTGTTGATATTGGATATCAAGAGAATTTGCATATTTATAGTTGAACTTCTAAGGCAATTTGGGCAGACTAACTACTGATTAAATAATTAATGCTAATTTGGTCTGGACTATGGACCAAACTTTGTGCATGGGAACACTTCCAAAGCACATTTAAGAATGATAGCAATATACTAAATATTTATATGCATAATATATACATTATGCATTGTATATGACAAATATTCATGAATAAAGCAGCGAGTGATGGTAAATGGGGAAATGTCTATGATGGTCAAGGACATGAGCTGTGTCCCTCAGGGCTCTGCTTTAGGACCACATCATCTTTTTCTGGTCTTTATCAACAACATTGATGAAGGCCTTCAGAGCAAAATCAGCAAATTTGTTGACAATACCAAAATAGGCTTTTCTATCAGGGGGGAAGTGGATAGGATGAGAGCCAAGCAAGATTTGAGACTCTTGGACTTGACTTGTGAGGTTTTACAAAATTAAGTGTAAGGTTCTACAAGTAAGTCATAGTAATGATAGTTCTCTTTATGAGTTTGGAGTAGATTTACGAGGTGAAGCAAGTGGAGATAACTACTGATTGAGACATTGAGATAACTACTGATGAAGAACTCAAGTTTTCCTCGCATGCACAAGTGACAATAGTGAAATGCAATAGGACTCCAGGTTTCATCCATTGTTCCAGCCAGTAAGCGCTCGTGCACTACTCTCCTATCAAATTCAGCACTAGTAAGACCCCTTTTGGAGTATTTTATTTAATTTTGGAGACCTTTGAATAAGAGGTGGCACTCAAGAGGGTCCATAAGAGGGCCTAGCAAATGATCAAGGAGGTTATGGTACTTCCAAATGAAAAGCATTTGGAAGTGTTTGGGTTCTACTTGCTCGAGGGAAGACAAGGGGGGAATCTCATCCAGGCTTTCAAGATCATTAAAGGAATCAACAATGTAGACTGGGATGCTTTCCTCCAGATTGATGACAGTATGAGAACAAGAGGAAATCAACTGAAGTTGCATAAACCCCAGGCACAGCTGAAGTTATGACAAGATTTTTATATTTGTAGATTGGTGAATATATGGAATGCATTAAGTGATGATGTAGTGGCTGCCCCTTCCATGACTAGCTTTAAGAGGAGGCTAGATGACTTCAAGGACAATAAAAAGGGAGTAATGTAAATGTTTAGGGACTATGCATTAGGAGGACATAGCAATAAGAGACTAGGATATGCTACAAAAAATAAAATCTTTGAATCAACTTATAAAGAGGGCCATAAATATCAATAACACATATACATTTTCTACATTAGCATGCCCAAGAAAATCAAAGAGAAATGAATATGCAGCAATATTTCTTATATAGAAAGGGGCATGGGTATATGAACCACTTGGTAAATTCAGTGATCAAGAGATGTTATAAATGAATCTGAAAGAGGTTAGGATACCTGGATCCAAAAAGATTCTTGTATGCTGAGTCTGCAAGAAGTGCATCCAACACAAAAGCAGTGGCCTGAATTACATTATTTATTGGGTCGATCGGAAAGTTCTGGCCGTTTTGAGAATTTTCCAGAAAAAAATTTTCTAAAACTTTCTCGAACCTTCCACAGTAGCAGTATATAAAGGGTGTGTGGGAGTAATTACACAGAAGTAGCTTAGTTGTTCAAGGCCTATAACCATGATTTCCAAAATTGACTTCAACAAGACTGCCCAACATCAGTGCCTTCTTTATGACTTCCCACCTGGCATCACAGCAGCCGAAATGAGTCGCCGCATCAGCGCCATGTTTGGCCAAGGTACAGTTTATGAAAGGACAGCGCGACTATGGTTCGATCATTTCTGGTCTTGAAATTACAGCCTCAAGGATGAGCCCAGGTCAGGCCGCCCATCTGAAATCGATGACGAGCAGTTGCAGCACACAGTGTAAGCCGATCCGAGGCAAAGTACCTGCAACTTAGTGACGGCACTTGGCTGCACCCAGTCCACGATCATGATGCACCTGGCTGCAATTGGCAAGAAGAGCAACTTGGGTCAGTGGGTACCCCACGATCCGAAAGACTGTGACCGTGAACACCGTGCTGAGGTGTGCTGCTGTCGTACGAGCACACAAACGACTGGCTGGATTCCGCAGTCACCGGAGAAAAAAAGTGGATGCTGTACATCAACTACTGATGCAGGCGACAGTGGGTCGATGCTGATGTCCAGCCAGAGTTGGAGCCGAAAGGTGACATGCACCCTCAAAGTCATGTTGTGCATTTGGTGGGACAAACAAGGTGTGATCTACTTCGGGCTGCTCCCACCTGATGCCAGCATCACCGCCACCTACTACTGTGATCAGCTGCAGAAGCTCGCTGACAAATTCTGCATGATGAGGTCAGGGCACCATCATGTTCAATTCTTGCACAACAACACAAGGCTGCAGGTCGTGAAGATCACATGACAGAAACTGCTGGATCTGGGCTGGGAGGTTCTGCCTCACCCTCCGTATAGCCCAGATCTGGCGCCAACCGACTGCCATTTCTTCCACACTCTGGATGACCCTCTTCACCAGAAAAGGTTCAACAAAAATTGGCTGACTGATTTTTTCGACTCACAGCCGGGACAGTTCTACAGGGATGGAATCAGGAGTCTGCTTGATCGTTGGCAGAAGGTGATTGACTGTGACGGCAATTACTTCATTGAATGTACTTTTTTGCTTTTTAAAAAAAAAAACTCGGTTGTATGAAATGTTCCTGAAACCACCAGAACTTTCCGATCGATCCAATATTTATTTATGGTGCTGAATAAGAATTAAACGACATCCATCCAATGTAACCAACCAGCAGACTCTAAGATTTCAGGCTGCTTTTGGGAAGAACAAGAGAGACATAAAAATATTTAATAAGTAATGACTGTGTCTTTATGTATTATTAAGATTCAGGTGATTAAATGAGAAATTATTGCTACATGAAATGCAAGGCTTAAATTTGTGTGAATATTTATGGTCAACCCTATAACTTAAAAGAGTATGAGAAAATTATTGCTGATAGATACAAAATCCTACATGTGCAAAGAATAATGGACCAGCAAAGTTAATTATGAGGAATAACAGTTCTCTCGAAAAAAGCAAGATATTAGGGAAAGCTTTTAGGAAAATAAAAAGGGAACAGAATCTATCAGACCTAGACATAGCATTGGCAGGCTCTAGTGGCTCATCAACTGGGAGATCGTCCTGATCCCCTCACCCTTGCAACTCTGGAAAATTTCCCAGTAGAGGAGGAATGTAAGGGCAACAGATGATACTTGTTGAGGTCCCTGTGACCTTCCAGTTCCACATACGCCAGCAACGATTTCCTCAACCCAAAATGCTGCAAGACACATTCAGTTCAATGCCATATCACCTGTTTTTCATGAGGGGCATGTCTGTGCTGGGAACAGTGATGGAAAAATTTATAATTGACTCTCAGAGTCGAATTCTGAATCCCTTTCAAGAAAAAAACTTGGCTTCAGTTGTCAACCCCCCGCAAAAATGTTAGCCATTAAGCACATTCAATCAATATCAAAGACCAAAGCACTAACTGTTTCAATGCTTATTTTTATGAAAAATCATGCAAAGAAAGTGACTGCAAAATGTTAATGCAATTGAATCCAAACATGCAGGTTACATGAACTTTGGAAAATTTATGAATGAATTGAACTCTCCAATTAAATACCACTCAAACATTCAGCAAAGTCAATATTTTGAGTTAAATTAAAATACATTCAGTCACATTTCAATTGCTATTCGATTGACTTAAAATTTGTCCATTGAAAAATGAGACTGATAATTCCCCATGGGACCCTGAACCTTCTCAAGTCCATGCTACAGGAGGGCCTCACTCTGCTGGCTTTCCTCCAGAATCTGCTTTGAAGATATCTCCATAAAACTCCTCACATGAACAAAGAGTTGTACCTGAGAATCCAATTATTCTTTTGGTTACTGGAGAGGTCATTCACATATGTTGATTATGGATGGGTGGAGTAAATTTTGCTCTGACTATGAGGAACTTAATTCAATACAAAATGTTATCCAAACATGAGGGTTGCTGAACTTCACATGGATTTTATGGTGTAAGAATTGATCACAAGTAGTGAGTTCCAACTGTCAGAACTGATTAATGACAAATTGGTGGAAATGGTTTATAAAGAAGAGGATAAGGATTATTCACCAACAGAAAACTACACAATATTACATAGAAAATTGAAAATTATTTAAACACCGCAATGCAATATGTTATTTGACCTTGTTTACCAACTATGATTTGCATAAAACTAAACTATCTGATATATACAAGCTATCATAAAAGTCAAAAACATCAAAAACATTACCAGTAAACTACTCACACAGGATTTGAAAATTCAAACCATGACAGGATTTGAAATTCACAGCTACATGTGACATAACACACCTGAAAAGTTTCAAAGGGACTAATAAGACCTGATGCTGAAAATAAAGTACAAATGAACCATAATGAAAGATTATCAGTATAACTACATGAGATGGAATAGAAGCTAATGGACAAATACAGTGGTGATTCATGGAACTCCAACCATAAGGGACCAGAGCTGAGCAGCAGCAAGCTAGGCAGCAGTAGAGTGGGACAGGTGGAGGACACCCAACATGCGCTTGATTGAGATCTGGATGAAGCAGTGGCTGGCTGAGATGGTCAGCGCCACACTGGTCTTGGTGCCTCGGGCCAGGGAGTCATGGACCTCCCCCATCAGGCTCTCTCCAAGACCCAGGGGATCCAAAGACAGGCAAAGCAGTGACTCCAATTTCTCCTCCCCATCCTTGCTGGGCCCTGAACGGAAACATGAGAGATCAATCGCACAGATTAGGAATACCATCTAGGAGGAAAACGGCTCACATCATTAACCGTATGCTGACAGAAAACAACAAAATAATGACAAAGCAAGGAACTCAAATATGGCTGCAAATATATGGCAGGGTGATTTAGAAATAACTGTGCAGTAGAGTTCATGATGTGATGCAGGAAGCTTCATTGTACATGGAATGTACAAACAATAAATTCTGTGCATCATGGATGGTGCAAATATTTGATGAAGTATTGCATGTGAATTTCTGTCTTTGAAAATGTAATACACATGATACGCAGAATAGTACTAAATATAAACCACAAAATGAATTAATTTTACTGCCCAGTGACTTCTTGATCACCTGGATTCATTTGGCTTGGCTTCTTTCACAGTTCTATTTTTCACTGGAAGATTTTCCAAAATTTAAACTTTCTCGTATACATGTCAGTCTGGTTGGCCTTAACCCCTCATCTTTCAAGAGAGGCATGTGAAATTGCAAACAATTCATGCTCATGCATTGTTTTGAAGCAGTCAAACTTTTGGAAGGGACTCATGCTAAAAGTAACATTTAAGACCAAGAAAAAATGGACAACATGGCAGCCCCATCTGTTGATAGGCCTAATGGAATCAGCATTGTTTGGAGGGGGTAGGGCGATTGTAAGGGAAAAATACAAATTAACTTCATAGCTTCTCACTTGTATTAATTAATGCACCTACCAATACTTGCTGGGATTAGGCAATTGAAAAATATGGCTGCACCTCAACATGTAACAGGTAGTATCAGGCCAGAAAGGAAAAAAAGATCTTGAAAGAGACAGGCAAATAAGATTATATGAATACAAAGCGCATTATTGACAATGATGGGGGAGAGAAAGGGCTGATACAAACCCTCCTGCTGGTCCAAAATCCTTCTGCTCCAGAAGCTAAGCAAGGACTGCATTCACTGAGCCAAGGGACTCCTCCACTGATTCCTAATAGGCATAGGGAGGAAAAGTTTTTAATTGAACTTGTCATTGGGGATCATTGATGGAGAAGAAATTGCAGAAGGAAGCAGGAGAAATGCACCACTCCATGTCTATTTATTTCTAAAGGATTGAATATATTCATGATTGCTCATGTTTCCTAAATAAATTGAATATATGCTTCAAATTAGAAGTTCCAAATGTTTTAAAACATAGTTTTCCAATAAATGCAGATGAAACTCTCACCCTAACAGATGTATCAAGCCAATCCACACTGTCGACAACACAACTGCATGAGATACAGTGACAGGATGATTGAAGGAGGAATTAAAAAAGGAAAAGAAAGAGACAATTACAGAGCAAGGCCTGTGCAGCCTGAGCTCCAACACTAACAGCTTCCAAGGTCCTCCCTATACTCAGAGGTCGATGGGCCGCTCTGCCTCGACTTCCTTCACTGCCTCTGTTGACCCCTCCAGTTCCTTGGTTCAGAAAATGAAAGAAAAAATTATAATCCTGTATATCTATTCAATACACCCAGCTCAAATTTCTCCTTATTTTAAAAAGACTCGGCAAGAAAGAATATTTCTGTTTTACGGTCATTTCCATCGAAGGCTTCTTTTTTGGTGATTAGGACAAAGCTAGCAAGACTTGACTTTTGCAATTATATTCAGCACTAGAATGAATGAATCTTAGTTGTAGGCAAACTTATAGCCATTTGTGACTGAAAATATACTATACTTCCTTAATTCCCTGAATAGCAGCAACATTACGATAAAAATCTCTGACAGACCTCGGACTGAAAGCCATAACTCCATGTATAGAGACATGCCCCAGGTAGATGACATTGCTCGTGGGCATGATTCAAGGCCAAGGTCTAAATAAGAGCAGGACTTGTGTTGAGCTTCCATGCTGCTCTCATTTGACCAAAGAAGGTTCCCAGGCAACAAATTGTTTCCAGGCTAAAATGATAATAATGACCATGGCATATGTCTTGAAGAGATGGGAAGTCAGCATCTTCGGATAAAAATAATATAATCATAAATTCCCTTAAGGGTCCTTGTCAAAGTGAAGTCCTGCATGTGCATTGTGGTTGCCAATGGTAGTTGTAATGATAAAATATCAGGATATCTTATTATACCTTATACCCCATTGCCCACATTCCTTGCCCCTGCACATGCAACTCCACATTCCATGCAGGTGATAGCCCAGTGCATTCAGGAAAATCTACTAGCTATCTAGGTAGCAAAGAACAAGAATCAATACAGGACAGAACTCACTATTTCAAATTATTCATTGGATAGTTTATGGTTGGGATTTTAAATTTTAAAAGAGGGGCATAATTCTGCATTTAACATTCATTCTGATTAATATATCTATGAAATAAATGATGATTTTTCATATGCAGACAATCCATGACAATATGTCTAGAACACCTACATGAATATGGAAGTATGTCAAAACAATTCACAAGATTGCAAGTAGCTCATATGAAGGAGCAATGAAAATGCCTCAGAAAGGCTGCTCAAATGTCCCACGCAGATGCAGCGGCAACTTGGGTCAGGAAGAGTGGTCCAGCACCGCAGCACACTTGGCTCGTCCAAATCCGAGGAGGCTGCAAGCCAGCAGCAGGCACAGTCCACCCAGTCCACATCCTGCAAATAATCAATCACCCTCTCTGTGCTCAGTAAGATCCAATGCATGCTTCTGGCTTCCAACTGGAATAGCAAAGAGCAGTTTTGGTATTAGTTTAAATAATCCAACACTAATCCTGTTATAACTGTCATGTCAACTGAGGCCCTCATTAGTCTTTCCTTACATATTACATACATTCACCTAAGTCCAGAAGAAAGAAAAAGAAAACATTCAAAACCATATTCTTGGCTTCATTTTGCTAAAAAAAAATATTGAGACAAGAAAAATGACTCAATGAGACTACATGCATGAGTCTTACAGCAAAAACCTCTCCACATCAGCCAGGTGGGTTGCTGATGAAGGCTGCTGTGAAGGCAAACTCATTGTATGACCCTAAAAATATGGACAGTGCCCCTCTAGACTGTGAAATTAATTTTGAGACTATTTGATAAAATGCTATGTGGATGATAAAGTTAGAACAAAAAAAGGTGGCGACAAAAGAATAAGCAGGTTGAATGTGATGCCAAATGTTGACTAGCATACAAAACTGCAAGGGTATACTTATGTTGATTGTAGTAAATGACAATCCAAATGGTACAAAGAGCCTAGATAGAGGTATCGAAGGATATAGCATTTTACGCAGAAAAGAATCTACTCTTCTGAATGATGGCTTTGCAATGCACATCTAGCAAAGGAATATAAAGAATGACCTTGGATCCCCTGGACCTCTTTGGGAAAGCAGTTTGTCCTTGAATTTACCCAGAAAAATGTCTCAGTATTAGCACTAGTATGCATTGTTGAGAAAATTTTTTGCTGCAATCCTAGTTCCCCAGCTAAGCCTCTTTGACCAATTTTTTTGCATCATGCAGACATTCCTTCAACTTTGCCTTTTGCTTATAATCATGGTCAGTCATTAGCATAGAAAGTAACCTCCAGTCACACCTCCTGAGTCAAACAGGCACGACAGAGACACGTCGACCAAGATTGCACTGCCTCTATGCAGGTTGAAGGGAGTCAATGCACATGCAGCCTTTGTTCCACCCGAAGGTTTTCATCACCTATGAGGAATGCGACCATTTGTAAATCCTCATCTGGTACTCATGTCATCGGTTATAACTTCATCTGGCCAAAACTCTATGATTGCTATATAGACTTATCAAATTCTTCAGCAAAATAAGATACACTGTTGTTACGAGAAGAACCGAAGGTAGGGAGGTTAGATGGATGAGAGAGGATGAAAGAAAGCCAGGGGATGGCCGGGAATTGAATCTGGGCCTTCTGATTGCCAGTCAGGTGTGCTACCATCATGCCACCAAACCCGAGGACATCCAGTCGTGCCTCTCAATACTGCCTTCATCACAGTTACACTTAAATCTAGGCTTCCAAACAAAAACATACGAACTCCTTAAGGGTCTCATCAAAGAGAATAATGCATGTTTCATCATTCTTGGTTGAACAGATCAGGTGATTCAGCCCTTACAGAAGGGGGCTAGGCAGGACCCCTCACCGAACTTTTTGATGATAGTTACAAGGTACTACTCATAGACAATAATCTGAGGACAGAGGAATCAAGTTCTCTTCATGTGTAGTGGCCCTACCTTATTGATCCTGCAGCAAATTGCAATTGATATGATTCTGGCTTCTTAGATGATTACCTGATCTGAAAAAGTACTTGTGGTGGATAGAACTGAAAGCAGGTTGCAAGAACAGTAAGCACAGGATTTTCGAGGTCAAAGGTCAACCAAAAAAGGCAGGGTCCAGGATGAAGGCCATGCTGATCATCAAGAATCATAGCAAAAAGGCTTTCACACAGGGCATTGAAAGAACTTCATAGGTGCAATACCTGCAGATGAATATCTTCCTGTGAAATGGGAAACCCTAAAATAATTTGAGAATGCACACTAAGACAAAAGAGATTTCCAAACCCATAGCAATGTATCACTTCAGCTCTAACCACATGAGACTCATTGCCCAATACATTGGACATGGAGTCATTTCTTCTGAGTTAGGAATAACAAGCACTGGTGACAGGGAGAGTGTTTTTTCTTCACTTTAATCAACATTTTTTACATTTAAACCTGAAACAAGAATTGTTAAAATGAATTACTACAAATCTGGGAGAATCCCACTGACACCTGCTGAAAATCCATGAAAACTTTTCTACTATATTAGACCATTCAAACAGGAAAACGTTATACTCTTAGAAAAGAGTTTATACTCTTAGTCACACTTTCTAACTAATAATTATAACAAACCCATTTGTTGAAAGCTCAGCAATGAGTAAAAAATGTACTTAACTTGTTTCATTTTTTTTTTACAAATGTGACTTAATCTGACCTTTTTTCTTCAAAATTTTCCTTTCAAGAAAATCACTTTACCAAACAACTTTGAATATTCTTTGGTTAAAAAAAAAGTTACTCTCCTCTCTCCACGTATGGTGCACAACTTCAACATGGAATTGCAGATCCCATGTCCACTGGATTTCAGTCTCATGATTACTAATCTGAAATTCTGCCTTGCTTAAGGAGGCAATTTATTAGCTTATTTACCCACCAATGAATCCCAGCTCTCAGGCCTCTCAGAGATGAACAAATCCCTTTTAAACCATACGTCTCCAACTTTGAATACAAAACTCTGCAGGGCCCAATGGCCTACAACTCTTCAAAACAAATGTGCTGAGTTTAATGCCCACACCCTCACTTCTCTCATTTACCTCATTCTGACCTCCCAATGATTAAGAATAGATATATAATAAATAAAGCACTACAAAATGATGATTTGAATAATTCCTAGCAATGACCCGTTAATGGAAGGTCAAGCTTTTTATCTGAATTAGATTGATTTATTGCACGCGAACTTTAGGCTTTGAATGGTCGTTCGAAGCAACAAATAGGCCTTCCATTAACCTAAACGCAATGCAGATTGAGGCGATGCCACCTACTTCCGAGCAGCTCGGTCAATTAGATTGATTTATTGCACGCGAACTTTAGGCTTTGAATGGTCGTTCGAAGCAACAAATAGGCCTTCTATTAACCTAAACGCAATGCAGATTGAGGCGATGCCACCTACTTCCGAGCAGCTCGGTCAAAGAACTCCTCGGGTCATGGGAATGGGATGGGGTTCCTAATGCACAAAAAGGGAGGTAAAGGCCCTCTGGTGCACGAGAGTGTGGCACCTGCGGTAGCGGGACCTGGAGCGTGCACCCTTTTGCGCGCCTCAGAGTACCACTGCAGTACAGGTATTCCCGCTAATACACACGCTTGAAACTAGATGTCTCTCATTACGTAGGCGAACGACTTCCGCGGTTTAGGCTTGATGCATCCAACCTCGTGGTCAAAAGGAAGGCGCCTGCATAATAGCGATCAGTTCCACGAGGCCAGGCTACGAGATTAGATTAGTGAGCTCCTGCGTGTGGTTTTCCCATATGTCCCGGCCATTGCAACGCGATTCGTCTTTCATCGGCGCTCTTTTGGTCAATTCCTGGCACGTGATTCTTTAATTTCCTTTGATTTTATTTCGTTTATAAATAGGCTCTGGTAGAGCCTATTACCTTTCTTCAACCCTTTCTGTAAAAAAAATTAAATATTCGCGTATTCCTCTCAGAGGGCATCAACAGGAACGAAATAGGACATGCTTCATGCATAGGCGTCCGCTGGTTCATTCCCAGGGGGCCGGGGGGGGGGGGGGGGGGGGGGGGGGGGGGGGGGGGGGCCCNGGGGGGGGGGGGGGGGGGGGGGGGGGGGGGGGGGGGGGGAGAGTGTCTTGGTAGGGACCGCTTAAACCACACTATTTATAAGAGATAAACAAGTGCTTCTCCAATGCAGAGGTTGGGTAGAAACAATAATTTCCAGTCCTACGTCTATGCATATTAAAATCACATTGTTACAATTAAGTAAATGCGAGGGAACAATGATCAGCAGTCTGAGATGTTAGCACATTAAAATCACATTCTGCTGCGAACGTCAATGTGATTGAAGCAAACTAGAGCACTTGATGGTCGGGTAGGGTTTGAATTTTGAACTACAAATCGATATTGTTACGGTTCCGTGCGTTCTCCCTGACTGTAGGTCAGGGCTGATACAAATCAGGGTTTATTAAAGCACAAGGTACAGCGGCCAAGAACGCACCAAGGGGAAAAAAGGGGAAACCACGTCGATAAACGATTAAGCAAACACAAAATCGATAGTCCTCGGCCAATCAATTAATGATCCTGGCAGATGACGAAAGGGATCAGGGGATCAGGAATGTCTAATCCCGAGGGATAAGAAGGGTCAGGACGTCGGGAATATCTTATCCCGCAGGGTAAGGGGTTGAGGATTATCGCCCGTAAACGATAAACGGAAGGAATACAAGGTAAGTGGGCTGTAATTAGCTCTCTTCTTCTCCATATATATATAATAATGTTGAGTCCTAGTTTAATAAAGAACGGCTTATTAAGCGATTACCTGGTAGGGCAGTGGCCTGCTTCCCACCAAGGCGCATTGATATTGAAAAGGAAATACCANGTCAACCAAAAAAGGCAGGGTCCAGGATGAAGGCCATGCTGATCATCAAGAATCATAGCAAAAAGGCTTTCACACAGGGCATTGAAAGAACTTCATAGGTGCAATACCTGCAGATGAATATCTTCCTGTGAAATGGGAAACCCTAAAATAATTTGAGAATGCACACTAAGACAAAAGAGATTTCCAAACCCATAGCAATGTATCACTTCAGCTCTAACCACATGAGACTCATTGCCCAATACATTGGACATGGAGTCATTTCTTCTGAGTTAGGAATATCAAGCACTGGTGACAGGGAGTGTCTTGGTAGGGACCGCTTAAACCACACTATTTATAAAAAGAGAAAAGCAAGTGCTTCTCCAATGCAGAGGTTGGGTAGGAACAATAATTTCCAGTCCTACGTCTATGCATATTAAAATCACATTGTTACAATTAAGTAAATGCGAGGGAACAATGATCAGCAGTCAGAGATGTTGGCACATTAAAATCACATTCTGCTGCGAACGTCAATGTGATTGAAGCAAACTAGAGCACTTGATGTTCGGGTAGGGTTTGAATTTTGAACTACAAATCGATATGGTTACGGTTCCGTGCGTTCTCCTCTACTGGGAATCACAACACTGTAGGTCAGGGCTGATGCAAATCAGGGTTTATTAAAGCACGAGGTACAGCGGCCAAGATCGCACCAAGGGGAAAGAGGGGGAAACCACGTCGATAAACGATTAAGCTAACACAGAAACAATAGTCCTCGGGCTCTCCTCTAGGTCAGTGTATCACTGCTGTCGGAGCAAGCAGCTTGCTTGGCAAAAATCAGTTATTTGTAAACCATTAGCATCTATTATTTCAGTACCTGGTTTACTAAGCCAAGCTTAGGATTATTTTGTTACTCCGCAGGCATAAAGTCTGTAATTCAGTATTTTAAAAATGCATGCGGCCCACTGGAAACTTCTAAGGTTCACTTGCATTAAAGAACGATTGATCATCACTATTTTAGAGGGTCCCTAAGGAAGTGCAAAGAGGGGTCACACCTTCGACCATAGTTAAGCCAAAAGTCACTGCCAATGTTACCGCTAGATGGCCATTCGAAGAGTCGAATTCAAACGGCTTCAACTCGGAAACCGTTCGCCGGTTCTTTGAGAAATGAAAAGGTAGGGGTTCGTGAAGAAACATGCGTGCCTAGTGGAAGATGAAGAGAAAGGGTAGTTTTGCCCAGAGCGGTATGATGCTGAGTTCGGTGGAGTGATAATTTGAAATCAAATAAATATTAATAGTACAATAAGTTATTTTTTTATGCAGTAGATCTGCGCCTGCTGAGTTCACGCGCACCTAACCTTACCAAAACTGGCAAGAAAGTGACACCGACAGCAATTTCAATTGGCTGTCATCCGCCAGCTTCTGGAAAGAAACCTTTCTTGCAATGCGAAATCACAAAAGAAGGCAAGAAGTCAAGTGGAGAGCCAATTTCCCGTCTAAAACAACGTTCCCCTTCCCTGGCACCCAGGAGGAAGAATGCAATGCGGTAGTGCTACGTGTGCACCCGCACATTCGGAAGGGAAAAGAGGAAGCAAAGTTGAGTGATATGTGCGGAGTGTGGCTGTAAATCTTAACTTTTTGGCATTTAAACTACAAATTCAAACTTCTAATAACAGCAAAGGCCTGTCAAGCAGTGGAAAACTTGGATTGACAATTGCGTTAGGTTTTTGGCATTTTGTGATTTAGTGTTAGATTCATCATATTGAAATATTCAACACTCATACACTTCAATAAGATAACCGCAAAGGAAACTCAGTTGGAGCACGTTTCACGCCTTTATTAACCCTTGTGAAAGTGCTAAATCATTTATTTATTTTAAATCAAAACCATGAATATTACTCTCATCTAATTATTCCTCTGGTAGGAGATGGTGAGGAATACTACTTCATTTTAAAATATTTTTCCCCACGGATCTAAATTAGGCAGTCTTCGATCGGCCGCACCAGATGGATTATAGATCAATGGGGACTCAAAACCGCATGACACTTAATCACATCGTTACAACTTGACTGATGCAAAAGGTTGTCAATCAAGTCAGCAGACGTTCACATTAATTTCGATACCCACATGGCAATAGCTATTAAATTAAGAAACCAATGGAGCCAAAAAAAAAAACACCAATCCAGAAAGGCTCTTCGAAGGGTTTGGAGAATTGTCATAATTAGGCAGAATTTTCCGAAACTGAAACGTTTTCGAGATAAAGGAGGGAGAAGCGAGTCAGCTCTCCACTGCCCATTGTTGAGTACGGGAGCACGTGGCATTGTTTCCCTTACTTAACGACTCCCTGTCTGCAATCTATCAGGAAGCGCAAGTGTCATCTGCTCCTGCGCGTGACTTGGAGTCCGTATAGTTAGTCATAAGTCCTTGCTAAATTTGCTGTTTGATAGCCATTCGACTGGTGGAATCATAACAACTCGGAAACAGTTCGCCCCATTAACACCATAATAAGTAAATCGAAAAATCGACGATGCAATCGAATCTCAAACGAGAAATAAAGATTCAAGCTGACTTCAAAGGTCAAAGACCAAGAGCCCGTATCACAAATAATTTTAATTTTGAGAGCAGTTTCCTGGCTATCATTACGACCACAGAGATAATTATCTATGAGACTTGAGAATACCTCTTGGTTGAACTGTATACCAAAGCTCACGAACCTTGAACATGGTATTTCGAAGAAAAGTAATGCAATGTGAACGATATCAAGGCAAAAAACGCAACTCCCTAGGGTTTTTCATGTTTTTTTTCCTGCCTTCATAGCATAAATTGTGAAATGTTCTCTGATCAATCGATAAAGACGAGTCTCTGGATTGCAGGGACAAATTTATTTATTATTCGCTATTTCCGTATGGATTTCCATGGAATGTTCATTCAAAGCCTACCAGGAGCCTAGTTCCTGGTAGGACTACTGCCTCCGGGCTCTCATGCCTCCTTGGGTGTTTGTGGGGAAAATCACCTCAAATTTCGTAAATATCGGCAGAAATTATACTACGCCTGAAACATCATAATTTCTTTCCACATCCACTGGGAAAATTGGCATTCTAGCCATATAGTCATGTGTCAGGATTTGGGTGGGTCACTCCAGAGATTCACATTCATATCTCACTTTGAAAAATGTTGATATTGATTTCATTTTCTTTCTCAGAATTTCTAAATATTGCTGAAAAGTTATTGACGTTGCTCTGATGGATTTTTAGAGCAGAATGCATTTTGCGCAACTTTCGTCTCGATGAACCTGGCTTATCTCATCCCTAAATCTGTCATTCCTGATTTATCGAGAGAGACACAAATCTATAACGTGGACGTTGCCTCCAATTTTATCTCCCCGCGTTCAGATTTTGAAGGTAATTCTTGAGAGGCATTTGAAAATTAGCGCGAATATATTTTAATTTCTGGTTATTTTGAACTTCGGAACCAAGTATCTTGAGAATGAGGATTTAAGTTTTTCTAAGTAGATCTTTCGAGACGGCCGTGAATAATGGCTCTGCCGAATCATAGCGAATTTGTTGTTTTATCCTCAGACCAAAAACGACTTGACTGAGGGCATGTCGAAATCATGCAGCAATCGGCCGCATTTCTCCTGCATCCATTCTTCCACGCCAACGACCACGAGCTGTTTTCCTCTACAGTGTGGTGGTTTGACCCACAATTTCTGATGACGCCTATAATGAATCACCTTTCTAGGTGAACCGGTTTCCGAGCAGGGTGATTTATTTATGCTCTTGTGACTAAAATTGGTCAGCAAACGACAAGGCCAACGGAGCTCTAGTGCATTTTCACATCAGTCCACCTCTTCCCCTTCCCCCCTCTCACATGCCAAGACGTGCATGGCACTAGCATTCACGTTCAACCTCATACGGTATGACCTAGACAGTGCATCTGAGAAATGAATTTTCTTCCTTCATCCCTTTCTACCTTGCCCTTCTCATGTCTCGTAACCCCCTCCCCTTCCCCTTTCGGTCCCCGACCCCATTCCCAGGAGTAACTTACCAAATGCACTCTTTAGTTCTGGTCCCCTTTTCATCTGCATCTTCAAGTTTCATATATGGGAAATATGTTCTGAAATTTCGAAGGAAATGTTCAATGAAGTTTTCTTAGCTTCTCCATACTCCATTGGAATCGTTAGAGATTTGAGAGATTTGCCCCCGTGACAAGGAGAGTGCGACTATCTTTGCCTGCGACGAAAGAGCACAACGATCTTAAGTGTATGCGACGTCTTGTGCGCGACGAACTGTCCGCGACGAAAACGCTGTAACCACTCCTTCCACATTCAGTACATGAGGTACAACATGCTCAATCCATTTTTTCGTCCAGCGCTAGAAAGTCTTCACGAGAGGAATGGACTTCGCCTTGGGTTGATCGCTGTTTTCATCGCCAAAAAAACAGGAGAGAAATATTTTTTCTGAAAATGAAAATAAAGGGAAAAGACCGCATGTAACGAAAACAGAATATAATAAAATTATCTGAAAAATGAAGATTTCGAAAAGTCAGGCATGTCAAAGGTCAACTGACGATGGGTTGAAGGAAGGAGGGGTGTTACAAATACAGGTACGTTTCCACGGCTGCCCTTATTTTAAAAACGCGTTCGGAGGAAGTGGTAGTCGTCGACCAATACCCTCTTACGTACTGGAAAAAATGCAATAGAAATTACCGCCAGAGAAAAAGAAGTCTAACTTCTTTTCCCATTTTTCGTCGGGGAGTGTAACCGGAAGAATGACGGTCTCGCAATATTCTTTGCTTATCAGTTGGGAGGAAAGGGATGAAACCGGGTGAGTTACCATCCCTATTCATTAGAGATGTTGGATGCCTCGGGTGTGGAAATTTTCAATAGTGATCTGTGAACGCCGAGTTCTTTCAAGTGGAGGGCGGGTTGGAAAGAGATGGATTGGAAAGAAGGCGGCGAGCATGAAAAATTTTTTTTTTTAAGAAAATAGCGCAACAGAGGTGTGCTAGCATCTCGCTTCTCCCATACACGGGAGGGCAAGTCTAGACAGGAAAGAAGGATCACGCATTGTACAATATGCTGTCAGGCACAACTGGGAAAAATCCCATCCTTCAGCAACCGATTCACCTAGAAAGGCAATTTGGTTGTCATCTGAATCGTGGGTCATTCCACCACAACATAGCCTCGGAGGAAAGTACCTCGTGGTCGTTGGCAGGAAGAAGGAATGCAGGAGAAACGCGGTCGATCGCAACATGATTCTTCGACATGGCCTCAGTCAAATCGTTCTTGGTCTGAGGATAATAAACACATTCGCGCATGATTCAGCAGAGCCATTTTTCATAGTCGCCTCGAAGGATCTGTGTGAAGAACTCAAAATGTATTAACCTCGTTCTGAAGATCTCTGTCCAGGGGTGGAACTAATTCCGCATTCGGATGAGGTCCTTTTTTCATATCTCGGTGATGCAAACGATCTTGAAATATGCTACTTTTCTTTGGGAGATGTTGAAGGCAAGAAGTATTGAAAGCCCTTTTGTCTATGAATTTGTACGTATTTTTATCATTTGAGCTCTCTGCACGTTGCTTTGGAAGATTTGGATTCCTAGTGAAGTGTAATGACCCCGTTTCATTAAGGTCAAGCGTGTGAAAATTTTGCTTCCTATCTGCATTTTAATGCCTCAAAAATTAGCAACCGTGGCGGGAGACATTCATCCGCACCCGTTTTCCGCACATCCGCACCGAATTAGAATTGAGTTTTAGAGAGTGAAGACAAGGTGGGGGGGAGAGCAGCGACGCGCCAATAGGACTCTCAGGAGGGGGGAATTGAAAACGGAGCCTTTGATAACAAAAAAGAAAAGAAAAAAGAAAAAGAGAGAAGCATCCAAGAGACACGACAAAAATCAATACAGGGTGCCTCAATAAAAGGGCACTCTTTCTAGCTCGCATTTTAGGCGTGATGCTATCAAGGATACTTTATCTGGTTGCATATAATGGAAAGGAGAAAGACACAGCTACGAAAAGCATTTTTTCAGAAGGCCGATTTTTCGTAACCGAAATTCAATTAATTTTTTTAAAGTCATCCTTTAATATCTTTCAAATCTGAAAATAAGCATTTTGCAGCTGTGTCTTTCTTCTTTCCATTATATGCAACTAGAAGAAATATCCATGAAAGTATCACACCAACAATGCAAGTTGAAAAGAGTGTTCTTTTTTGGGCCACCCTGTAGAAATAGGCGCCAGTTTGAAATCGCGTCGGTCTCCTGCTTCTCCTGCTACACACTTGTACACAGACACACAAAATCACCTGCACGCACAAGAGGATGTGAGTCGGGAGGGAAGTCCAAGAAAGAAGAGCTGCGCGCGACGATTCAAGATTTGATGCAAATCGGGAATTAAAACCCCGCGTTCTCTATCACCTAGGAGAAAGTAAGCAATCTTGGTGTCATTTGATTCCTGAAACATATTTCTATGCGATAGGAATAAAAAATCCGGTATTTGGGACCGATGAACAAAGGAAATCGACCCGGTAGGACAGAAATGGCCTCAATTTTAAAATGGGCCACAGCAAAAAACAATAGGCTCCGAGGATAGCGAACGGATTCCCATGAAAATCCACACGAAGCTTCTTGAGAGACTTCTTAAGAGATCTATCAGAGGAATTTTTTAATTTCGGCTTCGTTGTCGAGCAATGTCCGTCAACCTCGAGTGATTTCCAAAAAAATGGCATTTTCCCTTGGATCGTCGAACTTTGAGAGCGAACGGTTGGAGGAAACTATGCGCAACTCCGCCAAAAGATGGATCAGGATAGCCTCCAAAAAGTGCAGCATGCTTTTGTCGATAGAAAATTTCTACGAGAAATGAGAGCGAAAAAACAGAATCCGAAAACGGAAATTTTCTCAGTTATGGCGCCGTGGCGTCTCGATAATGATAGTTACATGCATGTATTTATTTTTCCTGTTAGCGCGATATCTTCCAAGGAGAATGGCACGAATTTGACGTTTCTGCGTTGGGGAGATACACATTTTCAAAGAGATGCATGTAAATTGTGACCTTTGACCTCAAATCATGGCCCCGGGCGTGACCGCAGAGAGTCAGCAATCGGCTCCAAGGCCCTTTCTTGAGGTCCCTTACAACAATTATAAAGCGGAATTTCGATCCAGGGGGGTCGATTTTCATCTTCCCATAGTACCTTAATTCGAAGAGCCCGAGAAGATGTAGTGGTTGTTAGCCCAGTGCGCGAGGCCTACAAGTCTGTCACTTCAGGCCAAAGGCTAGGCCATCAGCCTCTCAAAGCGCCAGGTCCTTCAGGCTATGTTATTCTAGGCGTTAGGCTTGGCCATCCAACGCTTTTAGCGCCAGGTCTATCGAGCTATATCAGTCTGAGCCATAGGCTTCATATTTAGCTATGTCAATCAAAGGGTGGTAACAACTGAATGCATGTCACGTTTTATTTTTTTTTCCCGTTCGGTCAGGCGTGGCGATTCGGGACATCGCTTCCATGGAATAGTTTTCTGTTTGCGTTTCATGTCATGGCCGGTTTATTTGAGTTCTCACGATTGATGAAATCAAAATAATAACGTAAGTTCTCTGTTTCATACGTCGCGCAAACGGGCCACTCCTCCCATCAAGATTATCTAAATCTAAATCGGTGCTAGCCGTAATGGCTAGAATCAGTGATGAACAGCAAGCAGATGTGCGTAGGGCCGCTGAGACCGCCGAACAGTAAGAGAATATTCCGGAGCTCAGCGAATGCGGAATAAGAGAGCCGTGCATCCTGCTGAGCAACTTGATGCAAGGAACTCAGGTGTCGAAAGCCGGGGGGCGGCCTAGAATTGAGCCCGGTCCTCCTGCTTGCCGGTCAGGTGTGCTACCATTACACCATGGAATTCGGGACATTTTGTCAGGTCTCTCCAAGTCATCACAAATCACTACAGTCGTTGGCGCAGCAAGCACTGTCAGGCTGTACATTTTGATATAGGGAAGAGGCATTCGTTTCACAACGGAAAAATGCTCCTGCTGCAACTCACACTTTAACACCAGTGCGCAACACTTTCACAGCCGCGGGGTAATATGGTGGCGAGGCATTTTCTGGAATTAGTCGCTTGCATTGTGCCGCACATGTACCAAATTCCCTTTGTGCCTTCGAACAAGTTCTTGGAAATGGTCCGTACTGTTTCAGAATCATTGTTGTCTGTACTATATGCTAACGCTAATAGCACATGAGCTAATCGGTGATGCAAGAGTATTGAATGTGCTAGAGAGACGAAATCAGCAAAGTCGTCTTGAGTCTCATGAAAACGTGCTAAACCGTTCACAATGAACGATTGTGGCAATCAGCTGGAATATCATGATGATGGTGTTTAGGAACAGAATTTCCCTGTGTACTGTAAGCTATAAGTGTATACATGTAATGAAGCGGTTCAGTTCCGAATGGGTAATGAGGTGAACAGAGGATTGTGAAGGAGACGTTATGCTTACAATAGACGGTTCAAATTTCCACCTATTAGACGGCCAACTTAGCGGCCGCAGGCCGCTGGTATCGCTTTAAATTAGTGCGATGTGTCTACTTACAAAATCACTCTATTCTATAGACCAGTCGTACATACCATGTAAATACACTTATAGATACTTGTGCCATGATTTGATATTTGATATTCTTGTGTGTTTCCGAGTCCTCGCAAGAGGCGTTGAACAGGAAAGCCTGAAATCGATCCATGTTCTTCTACTGCTCAGATAATCCTTATCTTTCTCCTCCACCTTATCTGACTTCAGACGTAGCCACTTGAATTCCGTGTTTGTTTTCTACCATTAAGATTTTTCCTATAATATCCCCTGTTTACTCATCTAAGTTTAAGAACCTGTTTTCAGGCAATATAGACATTAAAAGGAAACCATACCCACCACTACTGCTGAATTTCAAAAAACCATTCAACTTCGCGCTGCCCATTGAAAGGGGAGCATCAATGTCTCATGCTTATGAGTCTAGACTCCTTCACTAATAGAACCAAATTACCATTGAAACCGACATCCTCTCTCGAGCAAATTGGTTTACGCTACAGCGTAGAATGAGTGCCGCTAGTGTCCTTGATTTTTATGCCTGTTGATACCCCTTAAGATGATATCGAGATTTATGTACTGTGGAATGAAGTCAAGAAATTTATTGTTTTCCGGATTCTAGATTCTTAAAGCAGCCCTTGCAAAATTGATGGAGCTGATCTCAAGAGAGAGGAAATAAGTACTTCAAATATCGTTGTATGTGAAGATGGCAAAGTACCTGTAATAGAATAGTTTGACAAGGAACTAGTTTTCCTTGCCTCTTAAGTTAATAGCGTAGTCAACGAGTCATTGCAAGCGTTAGTCCAAAGCAAATAATATAACACTGAAATTCCTCGTCCTCATGTCGTGAAAGCATATATCTCCAAGTTAGGTAGTCTGGATCATGCTGACAAAAGACAAGTCACCATCAAGGACAATAGCAATAAACGGGCCAAAGAACAATCTTTCATTTCTTTGAGCTGTCTGCATCTAACTCCTGGATCGAATATCAAAGATACGGGGTGAGTGTTGCAAATGTCGGCACTCTAAGCAAATTTTTCACACTCTCCTTGCCTCGTGGTTTTTGCAATGCAGCTTCCTCGTTCACAAATTGTTGGGTCATACCTTTATTATAAACCTCCTTGAACCATACACCTTGAGTTCCCTAGGCCTTTCCTTTCCGAGGGTCTGAGTCAAAGATGAAGTTAAGTCAGATGTTGACAATCTCGGCACTCTGCTCGAATCCCATTCATTGACAGGGTCGCAATTTAGATGTTGCTGTCGATCCTACACCTAGCGTGCCCATATCAAGAACTTCTTCATGACCGAGGAGCGGACTCGGAACGAGACACGCGTGTTACGTTAAGTTGATCCCTTTGGGTGGAATTCCCGAATGAGTCGATTCCCGATTCCCGATTCCCTGTCACGAAGCACGCCTCAAGGAAGTATTTCCTTGATAACAAGCCGCCTGATGTCTCCGTAATATCTCGACCCCCACCTCCCCTTACCCCTAAGAGTGTCGTCCCTAGTTGCACTCTTTATTCTATGCTCCGGAAGACCTTGTCCGATAAAAACTTGAGTGGTCATATCATTTTACACGCCCGAACCTACCCCTGGAGGGTAACCAGACGCAGTCTCTACAATCGAAAGCAACTGACCACCATCATCCTCATCTCATGAAGTGAAGCCTCAATTTGATCCGTGGCTCATCCACGAAAAACAGGAGTCTCTTTGGACTGCTTAGCCTGATTAAACTCATGATTGGAAAAAATTATATTGTCTTCCCTTACGTTCTCTGCAGGAAAAGATCAAGTACCGTATGAAAGGTCCTCGGGTCTCATTAAAAAATCGATCCCCTATCTATAGGGACTGTAAGGAACTGTAGACTGCAGCTGGAATGAAATTCGGAGTGCTACAGTGTATGCATGCTCCTAGTGTGGTGTAACTCTCCATCCTGGCGCTTGTTTTGCGAAACATCACACGCTCTGACATTACTAAAGATATATTGGTATTTTTATTTCTGTCTCTTTAAAGGTTGACGAGAAATGCATTTATTAAAATGAAGTAATGCAAAAAACGTCTCTATTTACTGAAAAAGTACTAATAAGGGCAATTATACTACAAAAGGGCCTTCAACGTAACTTCCTTCCTTGGATAGCAGTTTAGTACTTAAATGGCATAACTCATTCTGCCCAGCAAAGGAGTTACATGCCTGGCATCGCCTCCAGATTCATCGCTCATGCAGGAGGAGAGCCAGACACGCCTTCCCAGTCCGATTAGCACGATTAGCATTCTCGAAAGAGATATCAGAGCCAAAGTTACTGTGCCATGATGCCAGGTAGGCAAAATCGGCATGTCTCCTTAGACCTCCAGGCCAGAGGTGTCCTGCTGGGTTACCTTTTTTAACGGGCCGATCTAGGAATTCAAAAGCTGAAGCTCGCGCCGCATGACAGATGCACACTGGAGTTGTAACGTTACATAGCATCCATTTTTAAAGCGGGGAAACGGAATGTCAATAAAGGCAACCTCGGTTATAACGACAATTTTTCCCTGGTCTCTTCAATGACATCACAAACGAGTTCGAGTAGATTCAGAAACGCCGATGTGTCGCTTACCCGGACTCCGTGTCTCTTTTGCGGTGTCGCATGCCTTCCAATGATGATAAGGACGATCTTGAGAATAAGTGTACCAAATAATGACTCGCAGACGTAATGATTCATTATAGTTCCAGGAACTAGGTTTCCACTCATTTCGATGCAAAAATCCTCATTTGCTTTTGAAGAGGCAATTCCGAAGACCAGAACTTCCAAATGAGGGAAGTTGTGAAAAGAAAAGTCTGCACCCATAAAATTCTAGTTATTTCGAGCCAGTGAGTTCAGAAAGCAATTCGAATAAAGAACGCAAACAGGAATTCCATTAATGAATCGGAAATCTCGTTTCCAAGTCCTGATGGAAATTTCGTCTCGGAGGAGAAAGTGGGAAATTTATTTCTCAGCTGGTTACAAATATGAACAGAGAACACCCGACGATAAGGCCGGAATTCCGTTTACAGCACCTTTCACATATATTTATTCCAGTCTTTTCTCAGGATTTTCCTCGAGAGAAAATGTTCCCTATCACGTTTCTTTTTGCATATCGAAGCTCATTCTCTCTCTGCCATCCTCACTACCATCCAGTCCTTCTTCGATTCCCTTCATCCGAGCAATTCCAATAGGATCCCAAATCAAAGACGAGGGTGAAATTTTGGAACTGATGCGCATGACGAGGATCAGGGGCCACTTCCCTTGCCATATCTATTCTCCGTGTTCTCTGTAGATCCTCTAGTGCATACGTAGATAACAAGTGCCTCATAGACCACGAAAACCAGCACACTGCAAATTACAGCCAAGAGAAAACTTTCACTGAATATCCCGAGGATGAGGCCGATACCGACGGCGAGGCCGATCCCTCCAAAAGCCAGCAAAACACGCTTCTTTGGACTGTTAAAATAGAAAAAGTGCATCGATCAGTCAATATCAATCAACAGCAGTTAAGTCTACCGAGTGATGGAGAGTCACACCTCATTTTTATATCCATACATTTTTTTCAAACAAAAAGAAATTTCTTTCCGCCGGTGTCTGAAAGCTTTTTAAATTCAGTTTTTCGCCATAGGTCTTGTAATCTTATGGTAAAAGATGGCATTTGACTGTTTCTGACTGCGCTAAAATTGCAGCGTGGAAAAAATTTTAGGGGTCTAAGGGTTCAGAGATGGAATCAAAACCATAAGTATGAAACCCTCGATCCCAAGAGAATTGAAAAGTGTCAAAACAAGTCCAGGGGAACGACTTCGGCGAGAGATGTGGGCCGGAATGGGCGACCTCCGACCGCCCGGACTCGAGAAATCTCGCAGGTGGAAGAAGTGATTTCATGCACCCCGGAGATTAATTATAAATTTGAGGAAAATTTCACGAGAATGGTTTTCAAATGCTGCACTATAAACGTTTCTATTCTTATTGGAACAAAACAAAACTTAAATTTAAAAAATTGGGATATAAAAATCATCCTAGTGAAGCTCGTCTATTTCGTCCATATCTTTCACTAAAGCAGTTGTCATCGACTTGTTTTTCTTTATTCTCTTTGCATGAAAGGTTTTTTTAATTATGATTTTTACGCGTGGTACCGTCTCTAAACTTGCACCATAGACACCCAAACCTCATTCTATTAATACATTACAATTTTTGGCGCAGTCACAAACTGTCAATTGCCACGCCATCTCTCATCAAAAAATCGCAACGCCCATGAAAAAAAATTAATAAACAAGGCTTTCAAATACCGTAGGAAAGAATCATTGTTAGAACAAAAGTCATGAAACTATAAAATTAAAGAGCGATTTTCCAATCACCCTGTACATATTACGTCGACTTCAGGTTCGACATTTTCACTTTTCACTGTGAAATATACCTGTACCACGTTCGAACTTAGATTCCATTCATCGATAAATATCCATATCCCTAAATATTGGCAGGGGAGATGAAACGAAGGAAACACATCGGAGTATGCAGGACTTCAATGACTTTGTAAACCAACCGAACATTTGGGACATTTGGAAAACTAACCTCATGCGGGAAATCCTATAGCGGTAAGTGGCATCGTCGGGCTTCGGGGTCACCAAGGGGTTAGTCTCACTATCATCGTCTTCCGGTTTTTCTTCCTGGATAGGAGTATGGCGGACCTGAATGGGCTGATTCCCCTGGATGGCTTTGTTGAATCTCTCGAAACTTTCCGTCGTTTTCTTCAGCATTATTTTATTAATGGGACGAGAAGTTGCTTTCTTTCCCGTTTCATTTTCGTCGTCGTCGTCGGATCCATCCTCTTCTCCTTCCTTCTTGGCGAAGTAGGAAGAGCTATTCGCGGGAAAGTACTCCCCGGATTTCAGTTCGGCCTCGTTCGTGGAGTCTAGGTCCGGGAAGCGTTTGCTGTCTGCGAATATGCAAAACAGATAGGAAATGCGGACTGTATCACCTGCGAAGACTAGGGACATGTTCTTCATCAGCATATTCTGCTCCACCGTCAGCTTCTCCTGTTTACGAAGACATGGTGGATGACGGCGATGAATGTTTTGGGAAGAACGGAAGAGAATTCAAGAAATGGTTCTTTTAACATATCAAACGAAAATGTTATTAATGGAATTATTAATTCCGGTTCTAACTGTTTGCAAATATTCAAAATCACATATTTAAAAATTTTCCTACTCTGTCGCCAATGAAAGAACGAAATCTTATCTAAGTTCATGTTAACATCCTCAGGAACAAATTACTCATTTGCATGACATTGTAGCTATTGCTCAAGAGCGAGGAATTAACTAGTTACAATGACATCTGATTGCATCTTTTTTTTTGGGGGGGGGGGGGGGGGGGGGGCCCCCCCAAAAGAAAAAAAAAAAAAAGGGGGGTTGGTGGGGGGGGGGGGGGGGGGGGGGGAGGTCTCACCTAAAGGACATAAAGAAAAGAGGGAGTTTACATTAAAAAGGTTCTTCTTCTTAGCTCTTTGAGAAATGCCTAAGGAAAAACGGGCACGACATTGCACTTTCATCAGCGTGGACACTTTTGAATATAGAGGAGAAATAATAGCTTCCTACGCGCATTCAGAGTGTTTCAGAGTTGAATTTGAAAGTCCTTTGAGAGGATAAAGAGATAAGAAGCAACCTGCGGATCTTTAAGGACTTGAACGATGGCGTGGATGCCTAGCCGATGGTTCGAGTGGATGTATTTTCGGATGTCTTCCATCAACTTCCGGTCCTCCTTGGGCGTCCCCTTTTGGAAGCCCGGCGTATCGATGAAGGTGATGGGACGGGGAAACCTTTGCTTGTCCCTGGTGATGAAGGTGTGCGATGTGATCAGGTTCGTGGGTCCTCCCTCTTTCACTTGGAATCTATATGGATCCCCATACTCCACTCCCAGTACGTAGTTTCCCATGGCTTCCAACAACAACGATTTCCCTGCAAGGAAGAAGAATGCAGATATTTTCGAGCCACGCCTAGCAATTTCATCGGACGAAAAAGTGGTCTCCCATGACACAAAGGTTAACCTGATCCGGTCGGGCCGATGAAGAGGATATTAAGACATTGTTGTTTGTCTTCTTGATCCTCTCCCAAACGGAATCTACGAGTTGTATTTGGGATGACCTGGAACGGAAGAAGAAAGGTCGGCAGGTCCTTCCCTCCGATCGGAGTCTTGTCTCTTCTCAACTCTTCAAGCCAATTTTTTTTCATCCTTATCTTGATCCTAGAAAGTGTATAATCGAGGAGTCCATAATTCCAATGTTTATTTCTCGCAAATTGAGAGTCTCACAGAGATAAGGCATATCTGCATCATGTTGTCATCTCAGACTCCCAAACGATGTTGAGAAACAATAATTAAACGGCCATCGTCATAGGCTAATGGTGAATCACGATGAAGTGAAATTTAAGAAAGGTAAGTAATGGTGCCTTCCTGTTTGCAGTCCTGTTTCGGGACGACAATTACCAGTCCTGCAAGAGAGCTTTTCAGGGAAACAGGAAATGCCAAATAATAATTGAATTGCCTGTTGCCGCAGAATTCGGACCTGTCTAGCTCTGGAAACTGTTTTTTTTTTTCAAAAGGTTAGGAAGCGAGTATTATGTGAACACTTATTTTATGTGATGCCCCTTCCCCCCTCAAAATATATGAAGCCCACAGAAAACGTAACAGAAGACAGAGTTCAATTTTCGAGAGAATATTAAGAGGGGGAGAACATATTCACCATAATGATCTTCATTGCTGCATTACATTTCCCTCCCTGGGTGTGAAGGAGGAATGTTTAGGATTAAAGCCCGATGCAGGCGATGTCCCCCCCCCCCCCCCCCCCCCCCCCCCCCCCC
>CAJPEV010002849.1:25549-38030 GCA_905338385.1 Darwinula stevensoni | reverse complement strand
GGTGCTTGACCTGAGAGTGCCAAAAAGTGGCTTCAAGGCCCTCCCTTGGGGTCCTCTACAAAAATTATAAGCCAGAATTTGATTCTAGGGGGGTCAATTTTCATCTACCCTTCGTACCTTTCAAGCCACCTGTCCCCGTGTCCTCCCATTGAACTTGCAGTTTTAATACCAGTACTAGTTGGTATTTTAACAATAATAAATATAATTTTCAATGCTACAAATACATTCATATTCTTTTTCAAGAGGCAAGGGAAGTATTTATTGTTCGTCCCGCTTTCGAGACATAGAAATCTGGTCACCTGATACACCCCCAGATAAAATTTTTCGTAGGGTCCACGTTGGCCCAACGTGGTCCTCCAACGCCAGGATACGTTGACCCAACGTTGGTTGATCACGTAGGCCCCATGTAAAAGTGACCGTTGGGCCAACGTGGGGCCAACGTTGGCAGAAAGTTGGATAACAACGTATAATCCACTTACCCAAGTAGCTGGTTTTGGCTCTATATCATCATCATTTCTTACCATATACTTAAATTCCCTATCCAGTGGATTCCCATCTCTAGTACGAAACCTGTACTATGTACTAAAACCTATCAAGGACATGTATATACGAGTATCTGTATACCCTGATAGGCAGGAGACATAGGACAGTACAGACATGGACCTTCCCCATGAATGAACTGATTACGGTACGTGTCAGAGGACGAACCACCTCGTACAGTTTCATGATATATCCGCAATACCAGTCCTTCATTTCCTCCTTCTGCCATGGTGATGAGGAAATGGCGGAATTGAGTTCACGGATGCTTTCCACGGATGCATTTCAGATCTCCTTTTCGAATGAAACACTACTCTCTTTCAAAAGGATTCTCCTCGGGAATATAAGTTTGTTTATGTCCTGAGCTCCATGAATCTGTCTTGAATAAGTGGATGACAAATGATGAAATGTCCGCGCTTATTGATTTCTATAATGAGACTAGGTCAGACACATGGCGAGATACTAAACAATCCTGCGAAGGACGATTCCAGGGAAAGAGGGAAGGGAGCTTTTGCGTGCTGTGCGAAAAGCGAGACCCAATACCTAAATCTAGTGGCCTGGCGATGAACTTCAAGGTTTTGAAGTTCTCCACCTGGAGTGCTGTAGTTATTTTCAACGCGTGGATACGCCCACGTTGGGCCCACATGGGGCCAACATCGTTCCCCAACATTCACGTTCCGCCAACGTTTCCCACCTTTATGCAATGTGGGCTCAACGTAACGTGTTATCTGGGACTACTCTTCAAAGGGGAGGATTGAAATGACGAACTTTGCTTGGTGCTGTAGAGCCTGGATGGGAAACGCCATTATCGAGGGAATGATGTTGCCTACCGTTGTTTGTGATTAGTTGGCTGTCATTGTTGGGCTGTGTACGGGATACACTTGTCACTCTGGTCCACAAGTGCGGACTGGATATTGTCCATAATTTCCGCAGATACCCTTGAAATGAGTATTTGATGGGGTCGAGTGAATACCTCAGAATCGTGCAAGTATGCAATAAATACTGATCTACGTTTAAAAAAGTATCGAGTGTCGAAAGATGTGTGACAACATGCCAGTTTCCTCGCATCTTTCCTTTCCGAGTACCAAGTGATTTGTTTGAAATGATTGGCGCATGCGCCAAATCTACTACTGTCATGGGCGACTCCTTTACCCTGGCACTTATTCTCGAGGGAGTGTGATGGGATGTTGAGCTCGTTGGGACCTCGGAAGTCATGTCGTGTGCGAGGCCTGTGCCTGCTGTGATGTTCGACGTGTCCGCAGGGTTAGTGGTAGTGTTAGCGTGTGGTCTGGGAGTGGTTCTCGCTGGGAACAATATCGACTTGGGCCAGAGGCAGAATCCCTCCACCACTGCTGACGAAAAAACAGGTGGGTCCCATTCACAAACTGTACGGTTAAATTGTGGCTATCATTGCTAGACTAACGTAGGGTTAGTCTACATTGTCCATCTGACATGAGTATAGGGTGTGATAGGCCTATCACTGTCGTATTTTACCATCATCTGCATATCAGCAGGGTTATTTTTTTCTCTTTATGATCTCAGAGTGACATCAAACATTAGACCACTCCTCATGCGTAATTACCCATCGCCCAAATGAATCAGTAACCAAGTAGGTTCTATGTTGATTTTGAATTTGTGGTAGCCCAGGTGTCATTCATAACATCTTTTTAGGGGGTTTTACTCTAGTAGCAAGACATGGCAAGAAGCAGGAGAATATCTTTCCTACTTTCTCAGTGGTGTGATTCTGTTGCGCTGAGCTTTAATGCTTCAGAACAGAAGTAAGAAGTCTCTGATTTCTGTTCTGAAGTGTTGAAGGTTTGCAACCACTTTTTTTTACATGATATATTTTAATATTCTTTGTTACAATTGAACTTGTAATGCTTTGCAGTCCATTGTTGGATATTGTCTGACAATCTCTGTAGCGTTACAAATAAAATGGGCTGCAAAAGGTAGTAGTTTATTACTATCTTGTACATGCTAAGAATAGTTGCTGACATGCAAGTTTCGTGCTCTTGTGCACATGACATCCAACATACATAATGCCAGGTGATAGTAGTATGAAAATGTAAGTCATTAATCTTATTATTATTTGCTATTAGTTTCATTTTCTTTATTATTCTTTATTTCTTTATTAGTTTGGATCAGTTAGTTCCTCATGACAGTTTGTCCCGAAGACCTTAAACTAAGAAGACTGCACACCCTTGGCTTTGAGGGTTAACAGCAATGGCAGTCTTTCATCCTGGGGTAGAGTGCTAATTCTAGAATGAGTATGTACCATCTTTTATTAGGTTCATGGTTATATGTATGGTGCATCCAAGGAGGTGAGGGTATCTTTCTGGCTATTGGCTATTGGGTCTAGGCCAGGCCAAGCTCTTGGGTGCCAAGTTAAATGTGATATGAAGTCATTTGGAAAACTCAGATCTTTGCAAGAAAAGCTCTAATCATCAGCTCTGGGGAGCGTGAAGATGATCTGAAGTTGAGCCCTTCCCCCAGGGCCTAAGTGAAAAACTGTCTGACTCAAGTGAAAAAGTAGACCTAGGATGTCTGCTCATGAGTGTTCAAGTTAAGGTTAAATGAGAATCATTGAGAAAGCATCCCTGCAAAGTTGAGAATTTGATAGGTCTATGCTGAATCAAATATGGGAGGTGAGGTGCATACTTCTTGTGTGCAAGTGTAAGGTTGAAAGTGTGTTAAATCTCCTTGAAGACCTTAGGCCTCTTGTAAATTCATAGTGAACATTTGTGCATGCCTTTCAGGATCCTTTGGGAACTGATGTAATGAAATCTCTCCATATATTCAGCCAAATTGCTCATTGCATGGAATGTATGAGCAGTATTGCAATCTGGAAGCCATTTTTCATGTCATTCCAATTCAATAATCCTATTAGGTAGCTTTGTGTAGGGCTAGGACCAACCACAAGGGCAGATAGCTTTCCCAATATCAAAGTCACTGCTATAGAGTGTTCAGTCTTTTTATTATAAGGTCTATGGTTTGTCCCAGGGCTGAAGTGAATGTTCAAATCGCAAAGGTGTTGATCACAATCAGAAACTTCTAAAACTAGCTTAGTGTATAGCTAAGTTTATGTGGAATAAACTACCTCCAGAACGTTCCTTGTGCCAATCTTTATTGAAATGTGTATTTTTGGTTTTCATCATCATTAGTGCATTTGTTGCATTGCTTTCAGGAATATCTCGCAAAACTACTGGTGCCTTTGAGGAAGAGATAAGAAGAGCAAGCAAACCCAACAAGATACCGCCACCCAGAAGTTCAGGCAATGTGAGTTCCATGGAAACTAGTGGAATTTTTTTTTGAGGCAACTTAGTGACTTAATGTGAGATCTATGACAGATGTCCTCCATGAAATTCATGTCTAGAGACTAACCTTGTGGGAAGGGCTGAATCTGTAGAGAGTGATCTCAGGATGAAACAGTGTACTCCCTTCCTGAACTGCAAATTTAGTACCAATCCACAATGACCCAATCCCATCATTGTAATTCACAAGCAGCATCCTATTGGAAGGGTATACAGGGTGTTCATATTTAAATGCAACATAGGGAATGTTTTACTGCTTGTAGATGGACTTCAGCAAATGCTATAAGGCCCACTGGGTTGCATTTCTGCCATGAAACACACCAAGTATAGGTTTCATCCTTCTAGATATGTGACCTGTTGAGCTGTAAGGCAGGCCCTGAACTCCACAAATAGGTAGCAAAAATGTTCCTATGTTACGTTTAAATACAAACATCATGTATATTCATGGCATAGCAAATTATTTAATCCCAGCATCAAGTTAATATGTTGTTACTGCATAAGGACAGGCTCCTTTTGCATTTGGCCCTTTACTCTTCCGAGACAGCTGAGTCAGTTGTGTAAAACAGTAAGTACTACATTGAATGTAATTTAAATTCTTTCTATGCTTGTTTTTCTTCTAATCTATTTACAACCCAATTCAGATATTAAGTTTTAAGTTGGCATAAATATGATCTACAGGCCTGACATACCCCCCCATGTTTGCTTATTTTTTATTTCACTAAGTAGTTCAGATGAAGTCCCTTTTTTGTCCCACCTATAAATCTGCCAGAAATTTGTTACTTCTCACTCTTTGTTACATTTGAAAATCTAACTGCTTCTGTGTCCCAAGAGAAATAATAATTAACCTGCCTTCAATCAGTTGTTTTGGCTTGAATGACTATCTTCACAAGTCTCTCAGGAGTATTGTATCATCAGCAACCTAGAAGAAAAACATGTAAGGAGGCAAAGTAATTTATTATCTATGGTTTGTTTTGCTGATGCATTGTTATGAATCAATTGTTTATTGTCCATGGTGATGAAAAAAATAAATATTTTATCCCTGATGAAATGTGTTTTGCAGTAAGTACTAAGTCCTGGCATAATAATTTTGCCTCCTCTAAATGAATACATATAACATAACCTTCTCCATTTCGCATATGATTTAGTGTAATAGGATGTATAAGTTGTAAGTTGGCAGATAATTAGTGTATACTATCACCATGCTGAAAACAAGTGGATCCCCCCATACCCATTAACCCTAATAAACCTCAATTTCTATATTTTTCAAGAGGATAGCACTACATCCTAAACCTCTCTGGTGACCACCATCTAGAAGAGGAATCAAGGCATTCAACTTCTTTTATGGGTACCCCAGAGCCCAAATATGAATCCTTTTGAGCACCCTTGGGAGCATGTTGATTTTTCGCTGAGAGTAACCCTTTCAATTCCCTCCCATATTGTGAATTTAGAAGGAACTCTTACTTGGATGTGGGGGAGTCTGGACCAGACAATGATGCAAAATCTCAATATGATGCCAAAAATTGTAAATCCTCTTTGTGCTGCAAAATGTGACTAGAAAATTACTAAAATAGAGAATCACATTTGATTGTCTTTATTTGTCTTTTCCTGCACCAAACTAAATATTTTAATAAAAGGTGGCCAAATTATTATGTCAGGGCTCTGTATAATATTACAAGTAGAAAAGATTTTGTATTAATTGAATAAGGGCACAATTTGCTATTAATGTGAGGAATTTCATGTATGTTAAGCAATTGTAGCCCCCGTGGCAGCAATTTCAATGCCTGTGCTTGAAATTACCATTGCTCATTTGCATGTAGGTTTGGAGCTGCTGTCATCTGTTGTGTTTAAACATGCTGGTGTTGAGAATCTCAGTTATTCAAGTTCATTCTATCCACTAGTAGCCTACACTGCACTTCTGTTCACTGTATTTTTCCCTCTCAGAATGTTTCTAATGTATCCCATGGCAAATGCTGTAGAATGTTTAAACCTCATGTTTATTGGTCATGTTGTTCTTCATGTGGAAAACATTTTCTTGACAATGCAGAGGCTTTCTTATCCGCAGGTGAATTTAGATTGTCCAGAGGGTATGCCATGCTCCGAGTTGATGGCTGACTGTTTTGAGTGTCAATTTAACACTTCGTGTGTGTATGGTGCAATGGTTTCAGTCATATGCACCCCTAAACCTGCAGTCTCATGCACTGTAAGTCCTTTCTTACAAGTACACATACGTTAAGGTCATTAGTTATCTGTTTTGTGTGATTTTTTTTTGGAATTCCCTTTAAGACTGGTGATAACTCTAGTTGGGAGCAATTTTAATGAGAAGTTAGAAGAACCTTTTTGAGGCCTTTTGGCTACTTCAGTGAATATTCTTCTCTCCTGATTTTAGCATGGTTTAAGTTTCTATTGTGACAAATTATATTGTCATCCTCTGGGCTATTGAGCTTCATCAGTTTCCTCATTCTCAGGGAAATCAAACATTGGAACGGGAGTTTGTGTGCCAGTACTGTTATCAGACCCCTGGCTATTTGCATGACTGCTCTGGGATGGTCAGCTGCAATGCAGCAACATCACCTCGACAGATGTACAGGGCTAATTGCACAGTGAAGCGAGATGTCCTCTGCCTTGGAAGGAGGACCTTCCCCAAGAATGTTCCTTGCAACTGGACCAGTGGGTATCGCTGGCCTGTTGCATTGGCTCTCAGCGTCACTCTTGGAGGTTTTGGAGCTGACAGGTAAGCTTACATACCAGAACAAAAGGTGCATGTTGGGTAAAAAGCCCAGTCTCATAATGAATCATATGTGTATCTCCAGAGGTGATGAAGGAAAAATAGTGGGAATATTATGCTTAGTATGATGAAAGAAGTGGGGAGTGGGGAAACAGGAAGATGATGCCTTGGTACTGTATGCATGAAGGTGATGGGGACTGGGGGGATTAGGGTAAAGAAAGAGGGGATCATTTCCAGGAATTTTTTTCTGGCTTATGTTTTTCACTTCTTGAGAAAATTTGGAGAAACCTAAAGGAATATAAGTACTGTACCACTAACAATGACTTAAGCTTTGCATGTAGGCATGCAGAAACATAGGGAACAACCTATTTCTCAAGGAGAGGCAACTCAAAAAAAGGAAAATGTATCTGAAGACAGACAAGTAAAATCATTTTCTTCCCTTATTGCAGGTTCTACTTAGGGCATTGGCAGGAGGGGATAGGGAAGCTCTTCAGCTTTGGAGGATTGGGAATTTGGACAATTGTTGATGTCATATTGATTGGCATCCGCTACCTTGGACCTGCTGATGGATCATTGTATCTATGATGCCTGAAAAGTTCCATCTCCTGGCAATGACCTGTGATATTCTTCCCTCATTCAAGTTATTTATGGTCAAATGAATGATTCCTTCTTTCAATCATTGAAGGAGATTTTTGTATTGATTACAATTCCTTAGAAATTTCCTCTAAAACTTGACACATTTGGAGTAGTTTAGATTTCTTGAAAATGGTATTGTCCTTTCAAAAGTCTGAGTCCTTTTCATAATGAACTTGTTCTGTTATCTTTCTTGCCAAATGCCATCCACTTATTCTGAACTTAAATGATGGAGTTCATCTCATATTTGGTACACATCTACTGTCTCTTTGAATTTCACACAATAGTATTAATTATACCCAAGAAGTGAATGATTTAACCTCCAAACAATTCCACACTGAAAGAGTTTCTTATATAAAAGCAATTAACGGAGCTATTATTGGAATTGTTTGAGGTATAACCAATAAGTTTATGAAGTGCAATATGATTTAACACATTGACTGCCATATGACATGCTGGCATGTCAAAAGCAGCACCCAATAGCAGCCTTGGTAGTCAAAGTATTAAGAAATAGGAGTTCAAGGAAATAAATTCCTTGAATATGATGCCTTTGTTTGGTTATTTAATATGGCATATATAGCCCCAGTTGAGGAATTCCCATTCATCAATAATTATAGCACAGAATCCATTTGTAATATACTATACCAAACAAATATTCTTTGTCTCTCCCTTTACTCAGCCTTCCCATATTCTCTGGGGAAAAAGAGTTGGATTATATTATGTTAGGAAAATGTAAAACCATTCATGTTGCTAATGCATGGCTGCTGTCATCTCCAGGATCATTAAATCCTAATGACTGAAACTTATTTAGATCTCTTAGAAAAGCACTTTCAGACCCCAGTTAAGTCTATAGCAGGCAAATGGAGATGACCATGAAGATGATCATTGACATGGAATCTTGATTATGCCTGGAATGTGAATATTAGTTACATTTTGTCCGTTTCAAAGTTCATTGGGTTAGTAGTTGATGTCCAAGTGGGGTAAGAATAAGTTATTTAATTTTTCTGCTTATTGGTTTCATTTATTTCAAGTTCCTTTTATTTGCTTAATTTTTCGGCTTGAATGTTATTCCAACTGGAGAGGGTGCTTAATTGTGATTTAATTTAAAACTGAGTCTTTGATTAATTCCAATTGTTAGAAGAGTTAGGGTTCATGAACATATTGTCCCAATATTCAGTTTGAGCTTCTTTGACTGCAGACACTTTGGGCTTCACCACACCTTCCCTAGCAAGTTGCAGAAATCAAACTTGCTAATTTTTATTCTCTCATTTATATTGGAATTTGTGGTCATCCAGTTGAATGATCTGGACTTGAAAGTTGCTCAATCACAGGAGACTAATGCCTATGTGGGGCTCAATCTTACTTCAGTTATCCATGCTGACTTTGTGCTGAGTCATTCCATGTTGGCATACAATGAGAATCTGCCAAACTTCTGTTGACTTTTGCAAATTTTGTTTACTTATTTTGCAACATCACTTTTCTATGTTGGATTAATTGCTGAGGATTTGAGTAGAATCTGCTGTCATGCTTGAATTTTTACTGTAAGCTGAGAGGTATGATAATCTTTCAAGTGAAGTCAAATCATCTAATTTCAGTTCAGTGTGTGGCTTTCTGCAACATCTGGTGTTTGCATAAAATAACTAGATGATGTTCCTTATCTTGTTGTACGTGGATATTTAATAGTTTTAAGACTATCCAATTCTCAGGATTCTTCATTCTGTTTCGTGACAACTGGGAAGCATCGTTATGCAGTTGCCATTTCTGTCTAGTGTAAAATGGAACTTGGAAAAACACTTGAGTTGCAGGCTCTTGGGATCTGCTGCATGGATGTATGAGAATTCCTCAGCTTCATTTATAATCAGACTAGCCAAACCTCCTGTAATAGGCATTCAGGGTGGGAATAAAGTCAGAATCTTAGCCACTGTCATTATCATCACTACAGTATTGGCTTCATAAAGGGCCCCTTGCAGTGCTAGTGCCTTGTCTTGATGTCACTGAAGCAGTGACTTTCAAAAGTTCATGTGGAGACAATATAATACTTTTTGCAAGCCATTTTATTTTCACAAAATGTTGATGTCCAAAGAACACAACACCATTCTGCTCTGTTGTTTTGCCAATGGCAATGACATGATCACTACCAGCATTATCATAACCAATTTTATCGTGACCACATGCATTTACAAATTGAAGTGATAATGGAAACAAAAGTAGTTATTACTTGAGAGAACATCCAATATAAGCAGAAGTGGAAATCACTGAAAAATGAGGTAAACCCTAGATTTCACATTTGTCTTCATGGAGGACATTTTAATGTAAAAAAAAAAAGGGTACTTGGGGGAAAGCCCAAGTTGCAGGCATTGCATCACCCAATTCTCACCTCACTGGTTTTTGTCACCTATGGTTGAAAGATATTCTACTTTGGCCATAGATCCATCATCTTACTGATCATATTTCAGACTTCTAATGCAATGAATTTGCTGAGGTGATACTCTTAAATGTCTCAGTCTTGTCTCTCTTAAGTTACTATTATGCTTAACCCTTTTGCGACAGCATTCAATAATCATTTTTGAATGGATCTTATTCACATTAAATAATGAAAACATGTCACCAGAATCAAATTTTAATATAAAATATCATAAAATGAAGATATACATTTTCAATTTTTGCATATAGTTGACATTACTTAATCCCTTGAGTAGTAAGCCTGTAAATAAATGTATTTAAAACTTTTAAAGGAATTTCAATTTCATTGTGTAAGTTACCCTGTTTGAGTTCACTGCAATTTTTTACCTTTCACACACTACAGTCAACAATTATCTGTCACATTATGAAGAAAATCAAAGAAATTTATTGGCAAAGGACCTCTGAATTTTTGTTTTCCAAGCATGCTAGGAGCAAAAAAAAAACTCTTAAAGGTAAAAACTAAAAATTAAATATGCGGCAAGAGGGAGATAAGTACATTTGAGAAAGATGTTGCCTCTATGAAGAAAATCTACGTGCACAAAGCTGATTCCTTAATGTTACCAGAAACATATATTCAGGAATCTGAATCCATTTATGTTTTGATGGGTAGAAACCATAATCACATTCAAATATGTCTTCTGTTTGTGCATGTATAGGTACAACATTCTATTCAGAGATGACTTTGAACATAACCCTGGGATATCGACTCGAGTTGGGAGGGAATTTAGAAAGGAAAAGGCTTGAAGGTATCAGCAGCAATGAAACGATTGAGAAATTAAGGAAACATGCATGTGCAGAACTTAACATTCAGGACTCTGATTCTGTTGGTAAGTGATGCAGTTGCATCATAAGAAATCCTCATGTATTATTTCTTTGTTCTTTTGCCAGTAGTAATTAAGTCTTGCTCCTTTAGATTTCATCTACTGTGGGAGGGTCATGAAGAATGAGGACATTCTGAGTCACTATGGAGTCATCAATGGTAAGTGGGTTTTTTCGTCTCACTGGTCACTGCTCATTGGTGTCATTCATTGTCAGTCATTGGTGATGAGTGGGTGATGTTCATTGATGAAGGTTCCATGATCCATGTTCTGCCAAGGAGACACAGGGACACAGAACAAGAAGAGAAGGTGGAAACACGGCCCTTTGATGATGCTGAAGTCCAACGCATCATTTTTGCTCTTCGAACAGCTACACTTAAACAGGGCTTCATGAAAACTCTCCAGGTGACACTCAAGATCATTCGTGTGGAGAATCATTTCTCACCATCTTTTAAAACAAGAAAGTAGAATGGGACATGATGACTGGTGATCAAGCTGGGCAATACTAGTCAATTTGTAGGCTTCCTTTCAATAAATGTTGGGATACAAGGATTTGGCAAGTAGGCAAAGATTGTAAGAGATTATGATGTGAAGGACTGCTAGATCCTTCATTGCAGGTGTTCATTACAGGTGCCCAACAATCTGTTTATATTTCAATGACATTTATCATGTAACTGGAGCATGTAGTAATTATTATTGATCTTATTGAGCAATGAAAGAGGTGACACGACTTTTGGCATTTCCTTTGTGTATGGATATAGGATTTTGCAGAGAGACTGAAATACCAGATGTGCTTTAAGACCATATTGTATTTTTTCAGTTTGAGCATTCTGTAGGGTGTTGTTTTGTTTTGTTTTGCATTTTTTAAATATATTTATTTAATTAATTTTTTTTTCACTGGGCTTATGAAATGCTTTCTGCCTCTTTTTGGTATTAGAAACTGACGCAACCAGATTCACTTGTAAGCATCCTGGCAGCTACACCTGGTCTAGCCCATGATCCAATTGCGAAAGCAGCTCTGCGAGATCCTGACCTTCTCATCCATTTGGCAGATCCCAAATGTGTTCAGAAGTGAGCCATTTATCCCTATTGTTCCCTAAAAATGAATGAGGATTCATCAAGTTACCAAGCTTATCCTAAGGAAGGAGTGGGAGCCAGAGTCAGCAATTTTTGCCTAAGCTTCTCTGCATTTCCTCCTAAAGTTGTCCAGCAAAGCTGTTGTATGCAACCCTGACTTAAGTTTTACCATATTACGTTATAAAGTATTGGATGATATGGCAAGAAAAGGGCTCCCTTCAAAGCTTAAAAAATGGCATGACTTTAGTGATTCCAAGCCTCTTACTTTTATTCAGGTATTATTTATTCTAACATTTCCATTATGACTGGAATGTAGAATGTCTCTGTTCCTATCAGTCTAATACCTTATATGCTACATCAACACTGAGAAATTCAACAACACTATGCTCAGTTGGATCCAAAAGAATCTCCATCCTGATGTGAATGGTTTCATTATCTTTTATTCTCAATCTTTCATGACATTACATCTTGCTTTTACTCTGCAAATAAGCCTCCTGAAGAAGGAAATATGTTTTCCCTCTTCACCACTCATGTGCACAGTCTTAGTTTAAGCATCTAAAGGCAGGTTACTGTGCCTTTGGTTCTCGGTGCATTCTGAAAAGGTAGCTTGAAACAGGATATACAGGGTGGTGCATAAATACGAGGGGGCTTCAAAAAGTTCATGGAAAAATGACATTAAAAAATAACAGTGAAAGATATAAACTTTATTTCTCAACATAAGCTCCATCAAGTTCAAGACACTTTTGTAAGCGATGATACCAGCCATTTAGTCCATCCCGAAAGAACTGTGGGTCCTGGGACTTTAACCATGTCAATGCAGTCTTTTTTGCATCATCAACTGAAGAAAAATGGGTGCCCTTTAAAGATTTTTTAAGATTAGGAAACAAAAAGAAGTCAGAAGGAGCCAAATCAGGACT
>CAJPEV010002849.1:5621-25266 GCA_905338385.1 Darwinula stevensoni | reverse complement strand
ATATATTTATTTAATTAATTTTTTTTTCACTGGGCTTATGAAATGCTTTCTGCCTCTTTTTGGTATTAGAAACTGACGCAACCAGATTCACTTGTAAGCATCCTGGCAGCTACACCTGGTCTAGCCCATGATCCAATTGCGAAAGCAGCTCTGCGAGATCCTGACCTTCTCATCCATTTGGCAGATCCCAAATGTGTTCAGAAGTGAGCCATTCATCCCTATTGTTCCCTAAAAATGAATGAGGATTCATCAGGTTACCAAGCTTATCCTAAGGAAGGAGTGGGAGCCAGAGTCAGCAATTTTTGCCTAAGCTTCTCTGCATTTCCTCCTAAAGTTGTCCAGCAAAGCTGTTGTATGCAACCCTGACTTAAGTTTTACCTTATTACGTTATAAAGTATTGGATGATATGGCAAGAAAAGGGCTCCCTTCAAAGCTTAAAAAATGGCATGAAGTGCTTTAGTGCTTCCAAGCCTCTTACTTTTATTCAGGTATTATTTATTCTAACATTTCCATTATGACTGGAAGGTAGAATGTCTCTGTTCCTATCAGTCTAATACCTTATACGCTACATCAACACTGAGAAATTCAACAACACTATGCTCAGTTGGATCCAAAAGAATCTCCATCCTGATGTGAATGGTTTCATTATCTTTTATTCTCAATCTTTCATGACATAACTTGCTTTTACTCTGCAAATAAGCCTCCTGAAGAAGGAAATATGTTTTCCCTCTTCACCACTCATGTGCACAGTCTTAGTTTAAGCATCTAAAGGCAGGTTACTATGCCTTTGGTTCTTGGTGCATTCTGAAAAGGTAGCTTGAAACAGGATATACAGGGTGGTGCATAAATACCTCCCTGATTTGCCTTTCCTGTTATGGCAGTCTGCGATATATTTCCCTGAAGTGCATTCTCTCTAATGAAATGCATCACTCTGGAGATTATTCAGCAATGGAGCATTGGTCCATGAAGGAGCGTGTGAAGGCAGTAGAAATCTTTATCCAAACTAAGTTGATTGTGACAACCCAGCAGGCATTCAAACGTGAACTCAATCTGCATGATGCCCCCTCTCACAAGACCATCACGGCCTGGGTGTCTAAATGGCGTGAGACTGGCTCAGTCCGTGACGTGCCACCACCTGGGCACCCAAGGTCAGTCCGTACAACAGTGGCAGCGGTGAAGGTGCTGGTAACAGTCCAGCGCAGTCCCCAGAGATCGACGCATTGGTTGGCCCAGGCAGTCGGAGTGGAGCGGACATCAGTCATACGGATCCTCCATGAGCAACTGCATCTACACCCCTACGAACTGCAAGTTGTGCAGGCACTCTGGAATGATGATAAGCATACACGTGTGCAGTTTTGCATGGAATTCCTCCACATGGTGCAGGGCGATCTGCAAATTCCGGAGATGGTGCTCATGAGTGACAAGGCACACTTCGAGCTCAGTGGCCATGTAAACAAGCAAAACTGCCAATATTGGGTGGCAGAAAATCCACACTTACTCCAGGAGCGGCCATTACACAGTGAGAAACTGACCGTGTGGTGTGCTGTGTGCACATATGGAGTGATCGGCCCATACTGCTTCAAGGACGACGATGGCAACACGTTACCGTTAACGCTGCCCGATACGTCCAAATGCTGCAGTCATTCTTGGACATGGAGATGCGTCCACGTGGTCTTCCTCCTGGAATGTGGTTCTAGCAGGTTTGGGGCGACTGCACACACAGCCCAGATGAGCATGAGCGTCCTCTGCAAAATGTTTCCTGGGCGCGTGATATCCAGGTACGGGGACCTTCATTGGCCATCGCGGTCGCCAGACCTAACAGCTCCTGATTTTTTTCTTTGGGGGTACCTGAAGAGCAAGGTGTACAACACACATCCAGCAACTTTGGAAAGTCACATTCAGGAAGAAGTAGTCGCTGTACCCATCGCGATGTTGCAGTGCATCATGCACAATGTAGTGGACCGGGCGCGAGAATGTGTCGAGCGCGATGGCGACCACCTGAGTGATGTCATTTTTCACAAGTGACTGTCTATGTGATTGTCCTATAATTTCCATATTCCCAGGCTGCCATAGGAATAGATATCAGAACAAAGTCATTTGTCCTGAGTCTTTTATTTCCTCTTACAACCTGGGAGGTATTTATGCACCACCCTGTATAATATCTAATTTAGCTTTATTTTTCAGGATTCTACTTTGAGAAAGGCAAGAAGACACTGATTGTTCTGTTATTGCGAATAGCAACTAAGACAAAATGGAAAAATGGGACAGGCAGTTTTTGTAGAGTGAAAGCAGAAAGTGTTAGTCACTCCTTTTAAGCAATGGATAGATGTATTTACCAAAAAGGAGGAGTAAACTGAGGAATCGAGTAGTGAAGTTTGGTGTAGTGTTAGAACTGGCTCTATAACTATGCAAATAATAATACTATTTAAAAGTATTTATTTTGTTTGGCAAATTCATTAGTAAAAAGTAAGGTCTGAATGCTGAAACCTCATCCAGGCAAGATAAAGGACTCTTGAAGCAAAAGAGCCCTTTTTTCTCAAACCAGAGTCCATGGATTCTTAAAGAATCACTAACCTTGGTACTCAAATCAAAAAGCTTTGTCTCAGCTGAACGAAAGCTTTGAATTCATATCTCTGAAATGAAGGGTTTGGGAGTTATGGCGATTTTAAGTATAACCCAGTAAACAACCATCTGGCCGTAGCTTCAAGAACAAACTTCTGCAAAACTGTAGGCCAGTGGTCACTGGGAGTCACTTTCCTTCCACTCTTCTTAAGACCCCCTACAATAATTATAAGCCAAATTTCAAGTCACAGACCCTTGATTCTTGATTTCCTTCCTACCTTAACAGGGACTCATTTTATGCCTCCAAAATTTCATCCATTTTTCCTATTGGTTGTATCAAAGGTTTTAAACTATTTTCATATGCATTCATTTCCTGAAATATTCAACTTTAAAATGCAAAAACTCTACCAGTAATGATTCTTGAGTGCATTTTATTTCAAAAGTTAGAAACTGGAGAATGATAACATCTTCAAACCTCATTTTGAAATGTAGTGATATCCTGTTCTTTTTTTTTTTAAGAGGGTCACAATTTGTTAAAGCTATGGTTAGTTGAAATTTGACATAAATGCAACCATGGTGCTGAATGCAGACAAGCATTGCTCAAGAATTTTCAGTGTTTAATAATTGACAGAAAGAAATACACTGTGCATCTGTAGAAGTGGATATTTTTATTTTCAGTTGTATTCTAATTCTACTGTTACCAGTTATTAAAATGTATCAAAACATAAGAAATGTTCTTAATTTACAATTTTGTTGAATTGTACATAGGTTGAAATGAATTGCTCTCATTGATTTCACAGCAAAAATTCATCCAAGTTTCTTTTAAATGAGAAAATATAAAATATCCACCTAAGTTGATATGCAGTGTATTGAAGAGAGAATAAAATTAAATGGCAGAAATGACTAGGTTGATGCTTGCATGCTTTGTGAGTGCCTCCATGTCTTCTTTCATTTCCTACATGAAGCAGTCACCGTCTCCACCCAGTCTACTAAGTGTTGGAAGATTATACTTAGCTGCTTCACTTCTTTGGTGCCTAATGATGTGAATGGTGTTGATACATGCAGGGTGTGGGAGAAGCACCCCAGTTTGTTGGAGGCAGCCAACATCATAGCAGCATCTATGCATGAGGATTCTTCAGTGCCATTCCACCCTGCCTTCATGCAGGAATACCTGGAGGATGACCCTGATCCTGATGTCTGTCATTTTTACTCTCTGTTGCCAAGGGCATTTTTCACTCATTCATGTAGTACATTTCTCATCATGGTTTTCTTGTTGACCCCATGTAGACGAGTCAAAGTGAGTCTCCCTCCCGAGATCGGGGATTTCAACCAATCACTGCCTCTCAACTGGCCTCTGCTCTTGAGGCTGTTGGCAACTTCCTCCCTTCGTGAGTTCTAACTTCATTTTGTGATGTTTTTCATCTTCCCCAAGCTTTTCTATGCTGTCAAGAGAACTCAAGAGTGACATGTCCTAGGTATCCAAAACCCACAAGTTCAGCAAAAAGTATAAGTTGGTGAAGAATAAGAAAGTGTAATTGTTTCATGAAAAGTCAAAGGAACAGGGCTTAAGGAATTAAAAGTCACAGGAATTCAAATGCATTGTTCTCCATCAGATGTGATATCTTCATGGAGAAGAAATCACTTTTGAATTTTTTTGCCCATTTTACCTAGGGACCATTGAATATGGTGAATATTGAATATGGTTTCCAGTGATATTTGGTAGTTGTAATTAGACATTAGAGAGGCATCTAGACTTCCTCCCTTCTTACCTCTCCATGTTTCAAAGGGTTTTGCAGCAAGTTAAAATTAATGAATTGACTGGATCTTAGGAAGCCTGTAGTTTTCTGTGAGAAAAGTCAGGACAATGAATAAATACTTTATTGCCAATAGTTGTGAAGGAGTTTGTTCAGAGAGACAGTGGACTTGCTTTTGGCATGGGGATGAGTTCTTTCTCTCAAGTGGGAGATGTATGGTGAAAAGAGAATAATAAAAAATTAGGTTTTTGTGAGAATTAATTCATCCTTTGCATTTTTGGATGCCAGCTGTTACATAGAGCATTGCGAGACATACTGGGATTCAACTCTGACTCCCTGAAAGTTGCTTCTTTTACCTTGGGGGATATGATTCCTCATGATGAGGAATCTTTTCTGTATGGCCTGCATCTAATGGTCGAAATACATTAGTTCAAAAAGTTGGAGGACAGAAGAAACTGAATGCATATATCCGAGAAAGGACAGAAAGTAGAATTTTTTTATCCAAAAGCACAGAATACCGAGTGGGAAACTTTTATTTTGAATTTCAAATTCAATCTCAAAGGTACAGAAGATCAAATGCTGAATGTAGAAATGTCGAAATTTCAAGTCATCTCAAGTCAAAAGGGTAGTCAAGTGAATTTCATGAGCAATATCACAGGACAGTATTGTGGACCAACCCTCTTACACTGTTTCTGGATTGAATTTGTGCCTCCCCTTAGGTGTGCTTCCATTAAGTGCAGGCAGGACATCTTTTGGATGGATGGTGAAGTATTAGGAGAATCCTCCTTTGGTGTCTAACTTCTGATCTGTGGAGCCCTGTGCAGTTGCTTAGAATCAGATTGGCGAAACTCGGGACCATATAGATGATAAATATGGTGATTTGGATTCTACAGATATTAGGATTAGGGCTGGGGCCTGATGGGTAATTGAGAATGTTGTATGCTAAAGAGTGCATCTCCTCCTGAATTGTCATTTTTGTCCGGGAGATCTGGGTTTCTGACAGCAGAGAGAAGAGTCAACCATTATAACAGGAATAGTCAGTAATTGTGAAATGAGGGCAAGAAAGTAAGGTTTTTCAATGGACAGACAATGGGAAATAATAGAGGCACCTTAGCCACTGGGGGCAAAGCCGAGAGTCTCACAACCACAATTGGCAACATTTTTGTCTCATCTCTACTGTTACCTGTAATTCTGGGTCCATTTCCTGCAAGATCAACCTATTTTATTGTGTTGGTGTTGGGTCTTTCTCTGTTGAGAAGGGCTGAAAATGGGCAACAAAGAGGCATTCATTGCATGTAACCATCCCAATGGCAATTATCCATAAATAACCTGAAATGTTATAACTGATGCAAGAAGTCATGATTCACAGTCTCTTTCTGCTATGGGGCCTGCAAGCTTCAGTTATATTTGAAAATATGCAGTGATGTTCAAAGATAGTATACCATTTTCCAAGGTTGTTCTTGTTATTAACCTCATTTTAATGCCACCAAATAAAAGTGTATTCTCTTTTCTGTGGTCATCCCAAAAGCAGAATTATCAATGATTAGACAACAATGCAAGGCAATAAGCTTGACATTAGCAGATTGTCTGGAAATTTTGTGATTTCCCTGTTCTCTGCAATAGGTGGGGGTTACAAATTCAATCCAGAAACAGTGTAAGAAAGACATGTTCAAGTGGTTGTCATACTCTTTAGTGATTTTGAGTATCCATTCGTCTTTCTTAATGTCTGTTATTGCCTTTCGAATAATGTTTCTGGCTTCAATCTGCATGATTTTCTGTTCTGTTACTGCTCGTTCTTTCTGGAGTTGCTGAATGAAGGCAAAAATATTCATACGATTGGCAAACAAGCAAGACATTTGCCTGTGCCATACTTTGATTGAATATCTTGTAAAAGGGTCTCCCACCAGAGTGCACTGATGAGCATTCCTTAAGGCAGATTTATAGAGCAGAGATGGGCCTTCCACATGACCCTCTGCCATTGAAGTAAGCCTCCTGAAATTATTTTTAAAATATAAACCTCCATCACTTACCAACTAGTGTGTCAACTGCCTTGGAACTTGTATCCTAGACTCATCCAGACATCTGTGGGGAGGGGGCAGTCTGGCAAATATAACCAGTTTCAGCCCATGGCATTCAGTCTTCCTAGTCTATTGATCTTCCAATCTTTCTTCTTTTCAATTAGTCTGCATTCTGTTTCTTCGCCCTTTCAACACTTTCATCTCAGCATACTCATTTTGCTCTTCCAATACCAACCCTTTCTAGGGAAGGTTTGTGGACATCAAGTTACCTTGGGATTTTTATTTTTCCCTCTGGAGTTCATCTTTTTCTTGTCCATGGAGAGGGAATAGACGGGGGGGGGGCACTTCCTACCCCTTTCCATGGATGAGCCACTAGCACTAAATATCATGAGCCACCACTGTTAGTGAGAATAGAATAGGCATATTGAAGTTGTGGTCATTATGAATACCTGGTACGAGCTTCTATGCATCACATCATGACTCTCATTCATTGAAGGTGTATGATGGCAAATGTGAGATTTATTGGACCTTATTTTAAAAGAGGGACAAGGTCATGTAAGTCCTAGTCTGTCTCCATGTTTATGTTGCCCCTTTCATTGTTGGATGAGAACTGAGAAAGTACCTACCTGGTCACTATCAGGATTGGTACATGGTGTGCATCTTTCCTATCTGCCTTGAATTTCATTTCTTATTGCATTTTTGTTGAAAGCATGGTTTTTGTTATATTTAGCATCAGTAAAAGCATTGTCTCAGGCCAAAAGGAATGGATGATGGGATGGATGCATGGTTCATGTTTTCAACTAGACGGAGTACTGGGAGTTCCCCATCTCCAAGAGGAGGGCCATCTACATCCTCATCCTCTTCGAATCTCTTCACACCTGAGATGCTGAACCAGGCAATGCAAGAGGCTCTCTCTGCTTCTGCTTCTTCCCAGGTGTGTATTGATCTTCTCCTATCGCTGAAACTTTTCTACTTCAAATAGACTTCTGCATTTCCACATTCTAGCTGAAATTTTAAATTCCATTATTTTTGTCCAGTAGCCACTACTTTTCTGGTGTACTTAGCTGCATAGTCCACAAGAAAACTAAGTTCATTGGAAGCTTCTTATTTTTGGCATGTAATTTTACTTTCTCATTGTTGCTGATGGGAGACTTTGCTTGCATAACCTTGACATGAGTAGTCCAATTTAATTTACTGGCATAAATTCACTTTTATATTCATGTCTTTTGGGAAGAAATATGCAAAAGTTTGGAAAACACATTTATTGGATGAGAGAACATGAATGTTGATGGTTGGGATTCAGGGAGGGAGTGGAGTGGGGAGCTCAGAGATGGAAACAGGGCAGAGTGAACGAGTGGCCCAGATGCGGGAACTGGGGATCCACGATGAGGAGCTCTGCTTGCGTGCCCTCCAGGCCACTGATGGTGATGTCCAAGCTGCTGTTGAACTTATCTTCAATCAGTGGGCTGAAAACTGACCACCTCCAGTCATATACATTGATCCTTCCACTGCTTGAGTTTTTGGTGAATTATGGAGATGTGATTTTTTTAAATAAACTTCTTACCAGTAATAAACATCATACCAGGTTTCCAAAATTCTGGCTTCTCACTAGTTCGTTGCAGAGTGTGGAATGGAATATTGTTTCTGATGGGAAGTATTGAGAAGGAACATTCGAAACTTTTTACTCCATCTTAACTTCTAAATGACAGTGTTTCGAATTCCTCCAGCCAGAATAATATTTGGGCTTCCTCGTGAGAGTCAGTAAATTAGGCGAAGTACTGGAAACGAGTAAAGCCATGAGAAAAGGGTGGAAGAATGCTGTCTGTTACAGGACTGCTGAGCCCGGGCTTCCCCCCTATCGGGGCATGCGCAGTTCCAACCTAAGCCAGCCTCTCCCTGGCCTAACCTGCTCCTATACACTTGGAGCGGGTTGGAGGAGGAGGAGGAAAGGGCAGACCCAAAGCGAAGTGAACATAATGAGACTAGGCCGGGGAGAGGAGACCTGAGTGCTACGTTGCCAAATATATGCAGCATTGCCAGATTTTCTTCCACTCCCTACTCCCACTCCGATGAAGTTAGAATCTTGCAAAGCCAGTTTTTCAGTCTCGTTCACCTGTTTTATCAGCACCACGGCTCCCGTAGGTCGTTTATTCCTTCAGATCTCGTTCTCCCAAAACTTTTCTCCTGCCGCCGGGCTTCCCCCTGGCAGTGATTTATGCAATGAGGTTCGCGTAGTTGATGTGACGTTTCCCCAACCAATCATATATGCGAGCATAACTCTGTATATATTTTTAAATATGGCATTAATATAATTATATCGTACAATATATAACATAAGTGTGGGAGGAACATTTTTAATACTAGAATATACAGGGTGGCCCAGAAGTAATAGGGCATTTAGTGGTACAATCAGCAGTCACTACAATTTTATTATTTGATCTTAATTTTAATTTCAGAATCGCTAAGTATTAAGTTTTGCAAATAAAAATTGTAGTGACTACTGATTGTACCACTAACTGCCCTATTACTTCTGGGCCACCCTGTATTAAGCAAGAGCTTGCATACATTTTCTATCATAGTACAATCAAGTGAAGGGTAACGTGAAAGCGGTGACAAAGTCATGTTTTTTTTTTACCGTATTATAGGCTTCGCAAACGCAAAATGAAATAAACGGGAGACATTTTAGAACTTAGTTTTTCTTCAAGAAGTGATTAAATGAGAATATAAATTTTCGAGAACGGAAGGCCCACGCCAATTTCCAAATTTTGCAAAAAGTGCTTTACGCAAGGTCTGGTACGAAAACTTGAGAAATGGAAGATGCAAAGAGGGATGATTAAGAGACAATTGGTCCGGAGCCGAACCAATGGCCACTCCAGAAGCTCACGACTCGACGTGCGAAAGGTCGCAATAAAAAGTGATAGTGAAGGAGCAAAAACGGGGAATTCGGTAAGCGGCATCAAACAGACGAAACCCCAACACGTTGAAGTGGCGGAGCGAAGATTGCCAGGACTACTTCACATGTAAATGAACGACTCTCTCTGTTCAGGTTCGAATTGTCCCGAGAAAACTAGATTCGCTTGGGGCGCCCTCTACATTTGGCAATCAGCGCTTCACTTCGTTAAAGACGTACACTAAAAAAAAACCTTTCCCGGGTTTCCGTCACACATATTTTCTTGCTATCCTGGATTTAACCCAGTAATGTAGCGAGAGTCTCATTTTTCGGAGGACCAATGAAGGTCTAAGAAACTTATGTACGCTAGGGGGAAAGGGGGGAGGGGGGGTGGGAGCCAGGCCGACCCCCCTTCCATGGCTACATCACTGGCCTACCCCAAGGTATATAGATAGATCTATAGGTCTATGTACCTTGGCCTACCCTACAGCATTAACCACAAGCCGCCTCTGCCTTGCGCGTCACTGTACGTTCTTGGATTTATATCAAAGTAACATGGTGCATTCCATCCTTGCCATATTTGGTATGAAAATGGGTTCATGTTTCCGTCCGGTTTTCCCGCATTTACTGGAGATATTTGCTATTCGGAAGAGCGAGTTGGATCCGTTTAGCTCCATGACATCGATCGACGTCATGGAGCTAAACGGACCGACCTTGCTATCCCCTGCTAAACGACAGTAGCTTTTTCTCACCTAATTTTTTTCAAAAGTTGGATGAAAAGCAAGACACGAGCAGAGAAGAAATACTGAAAGGAGGATCGACCCTGCTGAGATGATGGATCTCTGAATACTCCCCTATTGCCCTCCCAACACGAGCTCCCCATTCTGTCCCCTCGACCCACAGCCCCTGCAGCCTGCACGCGAGCCCCCTTCGGCGGAAGAATCCCTCTCCGAAATCAACCCCGAACGATCCACACGGAACCTAGAGGATCGGATGACCCTCAGTCCAATTTAGACCTCCCGACCCAGTGGGGTGAGGCTTCGTCTTCCCCGTCAATGCTCCCCATCTATTCGCATGCCCTGGACGGAGAAAAAAAGAGTTCCTCGCGGACGGGGGATCTACATTGCCGACTTCCGTAACATGCCACACCAGATACCAGTCGAATCAGCTTCATCAACATATGATAATCATATTTTATTCAGGGTGATAACTAGATAACTCGATCAAGAGTCGAGAAAGAGAAGGGAAATCCTGAATGCTAACAAAGGGCGGACGGGATGACCATTACGTCCCAGTAAGAGAAGGGGAAAGCATTATGGCACGTGGAAGCCATGTTAATTCGTGCTCGTGACGTGATTAAACCGAATCGAGGTAATTGTGGGAGTCTAAATATATCATAGGGTGAAGTTTGCCACGACGCAGCCTGTTTTCATGTTTTATTGGAATGATTTTTACCTGGGAAACGGCCAGGTCAGGATTTTTTCCGACTTTCGAGACTGCTTGCCTCACCTCATCAATGTATTCGCACCCGAGAGGTTTCTCCTATATCGTCTTCAAATTTACTATCAAGGAAATTTCATGCAAGCACGAGGCACGCACGTTCCTCGGGACCGGAATTACCTCGAGTGTCGCCTCCAACTACGTGTAATAATGATGATGTTTATTGCTGACATAGAGGTAGTGGAACATGCAGTTTCTCGTATGAAATACAGTGAAAACTCGTTAACTCGAACTTTTAGGGACCGGGCAAATCGTTTCGAGTTATCCGAAGTTCGAGTTTGAGATATCCGGAAATTCGAGATAAGCGAATTCGAGTTAAACGGAGCATTTAACATGGTGTCCTACGGGGTTCCGCCGGGACCAAGCTTTGAACTTCGAGATAAGCAGAATTTCGACTATCAGGATTCGAGTTAACGAGTTTTCACTGTATTTGTCTCAGCAATATTCCTGACAAGCGGGGTTTCCGAAGGTCAGAAAACGTTTCGTAACGATGCGGGCTCAGGAAGCATTTCCCTCTAGGATTGCCACCTTTGAATTCAACAAAATATGGACAAATATTCGAAATATATCCACGGTCACCTTAATTGCTTTTGACTTAGGGGAAAATAACGATATTAGCTGCTATTAAGCTTTATTGAATAATAATGAATATATTAACCAGTTTAAAAAGTAGACAAAAATGTCTCCATATTAGGACCAGTTTGCCGTATGGACATATCATCTGAAATATGTACTGTCCATATTAATTATGAACGGGTGGCAATCTTACTTCCCTCCCGTGGGTCATCAGTTCCCATTCCTTGCGAGGCAACGTCGACGAAAGGAAAGTGGCGGGTCGAGCGTTTCACCGTGGCAAGCACAGGTGTGGTAAAGGGTTGGGTGGGGGGGTCCGGGCCGTGTGGTATGTGTTCACCAGATTTGCCTCTGTTGGGATCATGGTCGAAACACTGAACAAGAAATTGATGAAAGTACAACATTGTTTTGGCATTGTACTCTTTCCTCCATGCGTTCCAGACAAAGTCGTAAGTTTTAGCATGCCGTTTTCAATCCAAGGCACATTAGGCCCAATATTACGTGTCTAGGAACGTATGAAAATTTGGAAGAATGGGAGCGGGTGCGTGAAGACGGGCAAAAATAGCCTTAACTTATTTGGAAAAAGCCCGCGTGCGAGACACATGAGGTCATACGCCGTCATGCGCAGAATGTCCAAGTCCGCATTGCGTGACTTGCCATTCAGTGCTTAGACCAAGGAAACGATCGATGACTGTCTGTCTGCTCCGACGGTTGCGTGTTCCCTCGCGACTTTTGCCTACTGAACTTTCTGGGTGGTGACTCGCTTTTCCCTTTCCATGGATCGGCTTTCACTTTAGACAGCCACGTGCCAGTGAGTTTATTCAAGGCTTGGTTTCTAACAGTTAGAGGAATTCATTCTGTGGTTTCGTATCACTGACTGGTTCATCTAACCGTTTCGCGGTAGTTACAAAAGCTCTCGGGGAGATGAATCATTTAGGCCTAACTTGATTCATCTGCTCAATCTGGAGCATGGATTGGTATGCTCATGATGTATCATGTTTAGCTCCGAATAGCAATTGCTTCACAAAATTATCTTCTCATTATATTCCATATTCGAGAGACTGAATTGACCAGACGTAGGCTAAGGTTGCTAAGGTTTCATAATATGGACAGTAAATATTTCATACGGCAAACTGGTCCTAATATGGAAACTGTTTTGCCCATATTGTAAACAGGTTAATATATAAATATATTTTTTACTTAAAGCTTTATATCAGCTAATATCATTGTTTTCCCTGTCAGAAGCAGCAGACCAAACTTAAGGTATTGATTGGTGCCTTGGCTTATCCTAGGAATACCAAAGGGGATGGGGACCACTCTCACCTTCATATGACCTCTCCTTTATAGTTGGGCAATTAGGCTAATTTAATTATAATGTTTGTGTTCCACGAATGAAGAAGGATGTGTGTGGATAGCATTAATTTTTCCTGATTGGCTAGGCCTAGGGTTGCTGCCTTAACCCTTGGAATTCCTGGGGAGGTGGGCTCCTTTGGCCTATACCTTTTTTTCCTTTTTATTTCTAATGTCAAGTTTTTTCTCATATCTTTACAGTGAAATTTGACTGCAGTCTCTTAGATGTCAACAACACCTGCTGTATCTGGTTATTAATTTTGTTTTCTTTTACTGCTAATGAAATATTAAGCTTGAGTTCTTGGTTGAAAATTTGTTACCTATGAAGCAGATCCTGCATGACGTGGGTATGGTCTAGTTGTACATATTGAGCTTCCAGACTCTCCTGTGTTCACAATGTGTATTGCAGTCTCCTTTCACCTTGACATTACCCAGTGGAGCCACATATCCTTGTATAACACCTGGAGCAGGAATTGCAGCATTGTGGAATGGTGGGAATGAGTATCAGAATTCCTCAAGTGTTCACTTTCTAGTCTTCTTACCTTCAATCTATTTTGTGTTTGGCAATTTCTTAATCAGATCCAAGAATATCACGTTTGAAGAGCAGAGCTGAAATAATCAGTATCAGCAGATATGACATTTGGCAATAGGATTGTGGTTAAATGAGGGTTCCCTTTATGGGTTCCAATGTGGGTTGGGATCATACCATTAAAGGAAAACATTCTAATCTGCAACCTTCTGTTGCAGATTAGAATGTTTTCCTTTAATGGTATGATCCCAACCCACATTGTTGAGAAGAATTCTAGGTGTATACAAAAAGTCCTTGCATGAATATGATGATGTGACAAGGCCTGTGTGCCCTTTCTTTGCTCTGTTTTGATTTTCAGTCCAGTCTGTTCAATAAAAATAGTGGTGTGCCATTAATTACTTTGCAAACATTGGTCTAGCATGTTTGCACCTTCTGACCAAGGTTTGTCAGTCCAGTGCATGGAAATGTGTGCATTTTCTATCAATAGTGTATGGCCCCATGCATGAACATGCATGGGATCAAGGTTAGATCCCACATGTACATTGTGGTATTCCTTTTTTTACTCCTTGTTCATAGGATTGTATGACTAGTCCCAGGACATGCTCCAAATTCTGAACCCCACACCAAACACTGGAATTTTCATGTCCCAGCTCCAAGGAGGGAAATGAGACTCCATGCATCTCCAGATATGCGCAAGTGTGACACCACTGAGGACAATCATGCAAGGATGAAGGTGACTGTAGTGTGAATGGTATGCACAGGGAAGATATGTTTGCTGAGGTACCCCAGGAGCCTTTTAACAATTATTGCCAAAATGAATGTCATGCTACCTCTTGCATTAGCATTATTCCTTATGATACTAGGATATGGATATGGATGGTGGTGTCCTAATTTTCTTTACCTCTTTCTGATGGGTGGGATTTTTTAATGATGAAAATCTATTAGATTTTATTTGGATTTACCTTGAACAGGAAAGGTGTCACTTTGGAGCACTCATGCTTCATTGCCATCTAGCTGACCCTGAGGGTGACGATGGTTCAAAGGATCTGCAGAAGGAAGGTGTAGGGACTAATGTGTTTTGGTTCCATCTACAATATCCTCCATGACTAGGAAGAATCTCTTTGCCATACCTATGAGGTAAATCCTGTTCCACTTTTTGCATTATACAGGTTAGGGCAAAAGTCAGAGAACATAGTTGTTTTTGGGGAATTGAATTCTCCTTTCTGTCTAATCTTCCACTAATGCCCACGGCTCTTGACATCTCTCTTGTTAATTGTTGCAGCTGTGTGGACATTAGGACCACAAGGTTGGGTCAGTTTCTATTGTGCCCCTTTTTTTTTGCATCAGGAACATTGCTGGTTGCCCAGATATTTGCTATCAAATGCAGTGGATTGACAGTCTTGGCCTATTTGGGTGTGTTTAATGGTAATTGTACCAGTTTGCCAAAACTGATCTGTTGTTGCATAAGTCATCACCAACTCCACTTGTTTTTCAGTTCTTTGCACCATTGTTAGGTTATTTCACTACGTTCAGTCAAAAGTTGCTTCCAAATTTTGACAAAATTGTGCACATTGGCACATCAGTCACCATCTTGAACAGCATTGGAAATTCCACTTTGTCTCCAAATTTGCCATACTTATTCCAGGTGAGTAACAGTTATTAATTTCCAGCCAATTTCAGTGGACACAGAGCACTCTTCACTGGACTACAACTACTATATGCCAAATTGAAAAAAAAAGAGATTCAGAAATGTGTTGCTATTAAGCAATTGCTCTGAAAATTAAATTCCCCAAAAATGCCTATGTTCCCTGACTTTTTGCCCCATCCTGTGCCTATTCTTGCATTTTTGCATTCAAATAGGGTCTTAGCATGCCCACAATAGTAATTTGTTCATTCTTTACCCTTTCCACTCTTTTGTTGAACTGGCTTAGCTCTTGGTCAGTGTTGTGAAAAATATAGTGAAAAGGATTAAGACTTCATGCTTTTTATTATTTTTTCTCTGTATAGCATGCACTTCAAAAGTGATCCCAACTTTTACTTGCCAAAAAAAAACTTCCACTGGATTCATTTTCCCTTGGCAGAAAGTGCAGCTTCTGCATGGATAAGCCAACACAAAGACACATAAGTCATTGACAGATGATGCAAAGGAATGGTAATTTGTAAAAGGGAGGTAGTATTTGGAAACTTGTGCAAGGGGGATAGGAAATAGAAACTCTTTGAACAAGGTGAGAGCGCTGCTTTGTTTGGTTTTCACTCATCAAACTAAAATGTTCGTCATTGCTGATATGGAACTTTACAGGCATGTGGTATGGGTTATCTAAGAATAATCAATGAGTGCTTTCTCATGTGTGAGCTCTCAGTAAAATTTCCTGTTTGAACTGAAAATTTAAAAAATGCCTGAGACAATTTTTTTTATTCTGATTCCCTGCAGGGAAATATATTATGGTAACCATACAAAGATTTTGAATTTTCACTTGCTGGAAAAAAGTTTCATTCTCCTTTCCTTCCTTATAACTGAATATGCAGTTCCTGCACAAACAATGCTTGGCAAGAATGAGCTTCAGGCTCATTCCTATGCAAATAAAATAGTGTTTCCATGGCTTCAGCCATTCATGAGTTCTCACAGAGCATTTTTCATATGTTCCTGGCATAAGTATTGAGCTTCAGTTGGGCTGGATCTTTATCTTCCAGGATGAAAACACGGACTTCTGAAAGAGAAAAGAAAGGATGATGAAGGCATCAGACTGATGCCACAGATTGATAGTGCTTCAAGTTCAAAAGACAAAGACCGAGGAACTCAAGGTATGGGTACAAGTTTTGTTTACTGAACTTTTGATGGGATCAAGGGAGGAATAGAATACATTGCAAAATTTCAGTGTATTTCAGGATTCATGGACATTACTCTGAATCCATCAGTCCTTATTGCATAAGAAATTGAAATTACTTTTAGGTTAGTTGCACCAATTAAGTTTTCACAAGTTTAAGAACTTGTGAAAAATTGCAACTGAAAACTATCAATAGCTTCCTTCCTTACCGTGAGTCATACATTTGTCTCCCATGGACCAAGTTTGACTTCATTTAAATTGAAAGTTCATGTGATATCTTACTGTGCTGGGGAGACATCCTTCAAAGTGCCCATGGTATGAGTAGCTACAAAATCACTGATTGAGAGGCCTGACAAAAACTTGTACTGAGTAGTTGATTGGACATGTCATCTCTCATACTTTTGATTGTAGGAAGATACTATATTTCAATTTGTTTTAATTGCAGCAGCAACAAGGATGGATGCAGAAATAAGGTGAAGAAACAAGGAAATGCATGCTGAGGGTGAAATGGAAATGAACTCAAATGAAGGCTGATAGCTCTGAGGTATCAATGAGGGGTATAAAAAAAATGAAAGTATTTTAACTGTTATTGTTTTTTCATCAAAGCTGGTTGATCTTCATCTAACAGTCTTGCTTGATCCATTTTCCTCTTGGTTTCTGTGTGCCCACCTTCCAGTGAACAGGACCTTTATTTTCCTGTTCTGAATTCATGTTTATGAAATGTGCTTAGTGAAGCCCATACCTCTGCCATGTGCTAGACACCTCTTTGTCTGGTTTGATTTTCAATACTTATGATGTAGATTCCTTAGCACATAGTTGCACAGAATCTATTAATCTTCTTATTGGAGATTGTGACATTACATTATCTGTTTCCCTTCCTGCAACTTTCATTCAAATTAAATTTGAGGGCATGAAAAATGCTGTACATCACATAATGAAACTGTAGGAGTTGAACATACAGTGTTTTGCACTTGAGTTGCTGTATGCAATGTAGCTTTCAGGGTTGCACCCTCTGATTCTGGGTGCTAATGGATTCAGTATGTATTCTCTTTATTCTTCCCTTCAAGATGCATAAGATGTTCGTGCTTGGCTGACATGTCTGGCATAAAATAATAAAGAAATTACAATCTGTGAGCTTGGGTGCTTTGTTTATGAATGTTGTTTTCAAGGCTTGCTGTTCAGTGAAGTTGAATAATTCCCTTGCATTGCTTTGTAGAAGTTGCCTTCATTGGCAAGATTAGCTTTCATTCAGGAGGTAGGCAGGTACTGCAGGAGTGCCTGCTGACCTGGTGAAATACCTCCACTGTTGACCAAAGAAAAGAGAACCTTTTCTTTGTCACAGGGCCAGGAATAGCTTTGGTTGGAAGTTATTGGTTGTAGGGGATGCTAAGTGGCATTGTAATGCCAATGCTACAGAGAAAGGGATGGTAAGAGGATAATCCCAGACTGCCTCCTGAGACATGGCATGGTCCAGGACATAGCAAGTGGTCTTGGACTGAATCCCTATGGAGCACTGGGCCTTCATCCTGTAAGACCTCATGCTACAGATCATTTCTGTCCAAATTGAAGTTTTTACCTAGGTTTGGAAATATTCTTTTCGATGGTTCATCCTGTAATGTGTGGTTGGTGGAAGTCTTCAGGAGGACGAGAGATATATCTAAAAAGTAGGAGAGTGAAGGTAATGGAGGGTCTGGCTGAATGGAAGGATGGTACCTGGTAGTCCTAGTTAGAACCCTAAAACAGGGTGGGGTTCAGGACCTTGCAAGTGGCCGTGAGCTGAATCCCTTTGGAAGATTTGGTCCATTTTCGCCATCCCGTTCACCTTGTGATCTGATGGCAACGGGTGGTAAATTACGTCAGGTGACACACGAGTCCTTTTTTTGCAAGTGCATTGACTTCAATTATGAAGTTAATTTTATGAACGAATTTCTTTATCTCACATCGCTGGGATGCATGCAGAAAGAGTTTATGCACATACTACCTTTTTCCATATCCACGTTGCTGAAACTTTTTCCAGCTAGTTTTTCTCGACTTCTTTCCAATTAAAATTCATAATTTACCTATAAATACACATACCGAATTCAAATCAACTCTTCCTCAAATAGTGGCAATTACGAGTAATATGTGAATATTCATTATTAATTTATTCATCTGAATATCCAACTTGTCGCATCTTTCCAAAGGCTTGGATGATTGGACCTCTTTCTTCTCCTTTTATTCTTTCTGGTTTCTTCATCATTCTAACTTTCAGTTCGAAAGAATGTAATTATACCACAAAAATCGTTCAGCGATGCAGGTGCTAATGGAATATTCATGAGGCAGCAATCTTGAAACTGTCAGGCAGTTGATGTGCCGCGCAGTGAAAGCATAGAACATTTTGCTTCTCCTTTGCTGAATATGCATCTTAACGACCCGCTGACTACCCTATCCTATGGTAAGTCACCTAAAGTAGCGCATAGACTGTTACGCCTCTTTTCCAGAAAACTCTTAAATGGTTTTTTTTCATGCAGTTCGTCTCACCAGGCTTCGTTCAGTTTTCGCGGAACAGTTCGTACTCGTGCTTAAGAGGATTTTCGGCAAGATTGCCACCCAAATCCGCAGCTGTTTTCATCCAATTTTCCAAGCAGTTTGAAAAGGATTCTTTCCTATTTTCTGGTTCATTATCTGGAGCACCGCTTCGTTTTCTCTCGTTGAATTGTCCCTTTTCACTGTGATGGTGTTTTTCTTTTCCTTCTACAAAGTGATTGCTTTAAAGGCACAAATGAACCGATGCAACTCTTTGCTAATTTTTTAGATCTTCCAGAGTAGATCGTTAAGCTTGAGATATGAACACTTTGCGGATTTTTTTTTACTTAACCTCTTATGCTGAAGAGACCATATAGGAGAAAAATACCGCATGTTAGATTACTTTTAAATGTTGTGCTCTTCACCAAATACTTCCTCCTCGCGTTTGTTGTGGTGGCTGAAAACAGTGTCATTTAAACTTAGTTGTAAGAAAACGCAATAAAAAAATATTGATCTCACTGGTAAGCCTCAAGAGCCTGCTAGCGGTGTAGGATGAGAGGATGTACTCGATATTGCCTGTCCCTGCCCAGGCATATAAATTGCAGGGGGTGAACCCCAGCCAAGTTCTAGGACAGATTTGCCAAGTGCAACTGTGTTAGCCCATAGGCTCACTACTACAATATCATCTCTATTTCTTACCAGGTGGACATCTAATAATCCTTCAACGCCATTTTCTATCCAGTTACAAAAGACTGGGAATCCACGAGGTTGTTTGTTGAACACAATTATATATTGAAATGAACTGCATTTCCTAAGGAAAATGAAGGTGTCGGTAAATAAAGTGAGAAAATACGAGGGGCAGTCAAATGAAACGTAGCGGAAGCCTGTGATGTAATACAGGAGCGCTGACCAGTGGTCATCGTTTGTGGGGTGGTAGCCCTGCTTGTCGGCTTGCAACACCGCGCAGGGGTTGGCGCCCCTGCCATTGTCGCGCTGACAGGGGCTTCTCGAATATGGCGGTGTACAAGATGGAAGCGTCCAAGGAAGAGCAGCGTGCAGTGATTCGATTTCTGACTGCCGAAGGAGAAAGTGCAGCAGGAATTCATCGCAGAATGCTTGCAGTGTATGGCGAACATTGT
>CAJPEV010002848.1:0-38041 GCA_905338385.1 Darwinula stevensoni | reverse complement strand
GAGCTCGACGAACTTCACGGTTCCGAACGCGACGCTTCCAAAAAAAAATGCATACAGTCGTATAATGTGCACAGTTATCGTGATCCGACAGAAAATCAGAATATGGTATTTGGGTAATACCGAACACCTAAGGAAAATCTGATTTGTAGGCCAGGAATATTGATTTGGGCCGAACTTTAATTCAGTTTCTGTTTGTTAAAAGAGTTGCAGTTTTGGAATGGAAGACAAACTCGTCGGCAACTAGCAAGCGTTTTTAGCTGAAGCAATGTTTAAAAAAAAAATGCCTTCGTTCAGATTTACTCCATCTCATTACCCAGTCCTGAAATTGCTTTTTTTTTTAAACATAACTTTTATTTAAAACGCTTGTTAGTTGCCAACGACTTATATTCATATAAGTCAACAAATACATATTTGACGATATAAATCCTAGGAGTGTACGAAATGTGAATGACCAACTGGCACGAGTTTTTCTCGTGGGAAAGTTGAGTCAAACCGTGTCCACACGGTTATAAAATTCTTCTTATCCATTTGCTCTTAACCCTCCTCCGTCAGTGAAGAAATTGGGAACAGCGTTCCTACAAGCTTCCCAAGGGGAGTGAGGACGCCGCTTCCATACCAAACAAGGGGGGAAAATTGCAACCGAACAACACTACGCGGGAGCCCGCTCGGTATGCCCTCTTCTCTCGTTCATTTATCAATAGCTTCCATACTTCTGCTTTCAACACTACCTCCAATGTAATCTTATACAATGCAATGATACTACAAAGTTTTGCATCATGCTGTCTGATAGACGATGGAGAAGCTTCAATTTCTGCTTTTTCAGAATCTTATTTATCTAGTATGGGATGCCACAATTCACAGTCCATTGCTCCATAATTTTCAATCATTTTCACCCCATTGGCAAATGTCACGTGACTTTATTTCCAGTCAACAATAAACACATGGTATTCAAATGATTTCAAATTGATAGGCCTAAATTTGTTTCTATGATAAACGAAAGGAAGGGAGGGGATAACCCAACATGGCAGGAAATGGATTGCCATCAGGTACATACCAGGAATCCAATGATCACCATGGATCTCCATCTTCCTGGGCTGATGGGCAGGTTCTCTTTGTGTGTCCTACAGAGACAAATAAAAGGGCAGTTGTACCAAAAGATGAAGTAAGTTCTCAAATGGGATATCCAAGTTGTTGCCTGTGCAAAATTCATCTAGCAACCTAGAACTACTACTACTACTTCCACTATTACTAATATAAAGTCTTCACAGCTCCAAGTGACAGATTTCATTAATACTCCCAACTCTTCTTCTAATCTTACGTATTTCTTTTTGCATTTCTTTAACAAGTTTCTTTTCTTAACACTTCCCATCGTGCATATGTAAGCAAATTAAAAATAATGAAGCTAAATAGATCTCAAAATAATTCCTCACCAAGTTGACCACAAGCTCCACACTTTCTCTTTCCACCCCCACCCCTACCCCTACCCTCACCCCAACCTCCACCTCCACCTCCACCACCACCTCCTCTGCCTCTTCCTCGGCCTCTTCCCCTGCCTGCAAGAAACATGATAATTGTACTCATGAACAATGGCAAGTGGCATGCATGCCAATAACACAGCACGTCCAGGCAATACCTCCAGATGGGATAGATGTCTCATCAGCCCATTGGAAGAAACCACATTGCTCTTGCCTGGGCTTGGAGCAAGTATAAAATTCCCTCCCTTTGTTGGCACCCTCCTTTTGTACAACCAACCTGAACAGGAGAAAACAAACCAGCACATGGTGATCAGAGTTCAGATGAAAGAACAAAGAAAAATGGAGAAGGCAGGTCACTTTTTTGCAGGAATGCTGCAATTGCAATTGGGAGACTCATCACTGGTGCTATTCATAGCTGGTAATGTGGAAGAAATCCTTGTTCTATCACCATCGTCCCCAGGATCAGGAGGGAACCCTGGACTCTGCACTCCTGTGGCTTCATCAGCCCAGAGGAAGAAATTGCATCCACTTCCTTGAGGTTTGGCACACTTGTAAAACTGTCGTCCTTTGTTAGGGCCTTCCTTCCTCACGGTAAGCAGAAGGGCATCCTCATTACAATGGCAGACAACCGAATTTGCATGTCCAGTGTCATTCTGTGCAGCCGGACGCACATTCCTCGATGTACTGGGCGTTCGCCTAGCAAAGTCTCCATCCTGCCTCATCGATGCATTGTTTCCACGTCTTAAAGGTGGATTGCTTGGGACACTGAATGAAGAACTTGAAGTAGCATCCTGAGTATGATGGGAAGTTCGAGTACTTCCATAGCCACTGTCAATGCTCCTTTGTGTTAGATTTCCATCTTGTCGAGGACCTTTTGGAAAAAAAACATAATAAGTAGAACCTCCAATTAGTAGCATCTATAGTAGGGTCACTCTTTAGGTTTACACTCAATGGAACAACTAGACACTGTCATGCAGAGGGTGAAAAATACCCTTTATCCCTCTGGCTCTGTAAGCAAGCCCTCAAGTTGGAGTAATAAAAAAATTAGTGTCCTAAATGATTTTCCACATTAGCACTCCTTTCAGGATCACTCCCCACCATAAATAGGATGGATGGGGATGGCAAAATTCACCAGTGTCAGCCTAAAGAGTGGCCCAACTATACATGTTTTTAGTCTAGTAGGAAACCTGAAGGCATTGCAGAGAGAGGAGAGATGTTCAAGGCATCCAGAAAACTTCTGTCACACCCTCCAACACAAGCTATGTACTCATCTGGATATAGTGGAGCAAAAGAACCTGGCTTGAAGCGGAATTGCAGGAGCTTCGGATTTCCTGCACACTGACCCAAAACCAAATACAGAAATAATCCATCTGAAAGTGGCATATTTCAAGGGTGTTCAAGCATGCAAGGAGATAAGGAATGGTACTCACAACAGGACAAGTCTCTTGGACTGTTTTAACCTCAACAACTTCCCTTGGGAACCAGACGGCAGCTCGACAGTCTGGGTATGACATGCATGATAGGTACACCTTCCCTTCATCGTTCCTTGCCTGTCGTATGATGATATCCCCCATGTTGCACTTGGGACATTTCATGATGCTCACAGGTGCTTCATATCCCATGGTACCAATGTTTGCTTCCACTTGCTGAGCTTCTCCAAAGAAGTGTGCCAAAGCCTCATCCAACTTTTGTGCCTGAGGGAAGCATCATATTCCGTAAGAAGGTAATGCAAAAGATATTATCCATAAGATTCCAGAGCTTCAGTATTACCTGGCGAATGGCTTCTATGAAGACTTGCTTATATTTATGAACCTGAGAGGCCAAGACTTCTTTGGGATCCTTTCTTCCTTCACAGATTCTTGAAGGAAAACAGAATAAAAAAGCAAAAAAAATGACAACAGATTGATTTATGCAATTTTTCAGAGTGAATTGAGAAATTGAAAAACATGTCCGTGAAACATCCTGAATCTTAGAAAGGGAGAGGACAGAAAATAAATGAAGATGCTCACAGCTTCAGATCTGCCTCCAATTCTGCCCGAAGATGGGGCTTGCTCATCTGGAAACCCATGGAATCATATCCATCTACAAGCCCCATACCTAGCTCCCCTGGCACAAATCTTTTGTCACCTTGTAGACCCACATACAATCTGGATTTGATGGTCTCTATGTGCTCAGCATGAGTTGCATCAGTTCCTGTTAATACAGAAGAACTCCATGTCATCAGTGGAAAACAAGGGGAAACTTGGAGGAAATTGGCATTTTCTTGGATACTAACCAATGCCGTGTTTCTCCATGAGGGCAATAAGATCTGCTTCAGTAAGGAGAGGAGGTGGGGAGGTCTCCCCATCAACCATGTCAATTGAGGTTGGAAGGAATTGCTGACCTGTCTCATACAAAGGTAATTCTTTTCCACTCCATGTCTCATAGGGATAAACATCCAAGTAATTCCTTGCCAGAATAACCAGGCCATGAGCAGTAAACTGGAAATGAAGAAAAAGTAAAAATTGGTTTGACCTACTTTCTACTTTATACCAGACACTGCAAAATAAAAGTGCATCCTGTTTGACACTTTAAGAATTGGACTGAGAAAGTCTAGGCTTGCAATTATTTTGAGTCATATTGGAAATAATAAACAAAATTTGTTTCCTGAAAGTTTCAAGTGTCAAGGTCATCTGGATAAAAACACAGCTCAAAATATTCAATATTTCTCTCCTATGAGACTATATAGGTTGTTTTCTTATGTAGTTATAGTATAGAGTGTCTAGTTCTCAATTGTGTAGTATCTTTAGGTCTCACCATCAAATTCAGGTAAGGCCTGAATTTGATGTGGTTTTAGAGTATATGGACTGGAGAGGGAAGAAAAGTGAGAATTTCCTATGAATTCAGTGACTCTGTTCTGTGGAGTTTCTTTCCTCTCCAGTCCTTCTTTTTAAAATACTCCTTTAACCAAGTGATTTTTCCTTTGAAAGACATCACATAATGACACTGCACAATCAAGGGCACTATGATGAGAATGGAGTCATAGGAAGTAGGCTTTTGGCAACTAATGGGATGCATCTGGAGAGCATTGCTGAAACCACCATCTCCTGATACACGCAAAAGCAGAATTTTCTTATAGAAGTTTCAACAATTGCTGCTTTTAACTCCAAAAACATGGAAACTTCAAAAACTTTCATGAAACAAATGTTATAGTGATTTTTGTGTGATAAAAAAAAAGAATATAAAAGATTTCCATAGTAGATACTATCCTCAAACAGAATGCATTTTTTCTGCACCACCTGGTATCATAAGCAGGGTTCATATAGTGTCCTCTCATCTGAGGGCATCTTTCACCAACCCTTTCATCAGCAACAACTATCTCCACAGTGGTCTCCTGGCCAAGTGCATCTTGAGACAGGCAAGCCAAGAAGTGCCTGACAATGAACTCATATATACGCCTCTCATTCCCATCCAGGTTTGGAGCATATTTTGTTGGATGGATGGGAGGATGAGCCTTGTCTGATTTCTTCCCCTGCCGTGGGTTTGGCCCTCCATCCAAGACCCGCTGTGCAAAACCTGGTCAATCAAGTAACCCTGTCATTATAGGAAGATGCAATAATGAAGAGACAAAGTCATTAAGATTAATTTAATTTAGCCAATGGTCCTTAAATTTTTTTCTTCTTATATTCTGATATGTCTCTCAATCATCCATTGAGTCATTGGCTGCCAGTGCACTTTTTGGGGATTGGAAAAGAGATGTGATGATGCACTCAACTATGTTTAGGCTGAAGTTTCTCTAGCTTCCGATGCATTCCATGATTTCAGCTGTAGCTATTGATTGATCTTCTAACCTATATACAATCTGAACTTCAAAATCAATAGATTTTGAAGTTTCCACACAAAACAAAAGACATCACAGGACTGGACACTAAAGCCTCACATCTCTGAAGGTCAGCAGAAAGGAAACTTTCAAGGATATTTTTTTAATTTCCAGGCATAACCTGTATAACCCCAATCATTCATCATCCACGCACTCCAGACTCACTTGAGTTAGATGCCTTAAAAACTACAGGGTCTAAAAAAAAAAGTGAATTCAGCAAGAACTGACTTCTCTTATTAAATTTGAATTTAAAATTTTGTGGCAGTTGGAATGAGAAGAGATTGTGCTCTTGATTGATGAAGATTGTAAGATAATCAATGAACTCAAGCAAGGTACAGAAAGACAAACTTTACATTAAGCAACATTCAGACATGCTGGTGAACCACTGCAAGCAGTCTATGAAAGAGAATTCAGCAATGCAAGCGCTTGAAGAAGCTAGTGATCCACAGGTGTACAGCCAGGAGATTCTTCACTCTATTGCTGGTACTTGGTCATTTCTCAACAAAAATGCCACAGTATTCATTGAATAAAAGACTCTTCTTGGTGATCCATCTCTCAATCTCACCTTGCACACCTTGAACTTACATTGAGCATGCCTTGAATGTGTCCTTTTGTGAAGGTGTGTAAATTTATTTTGTCCAATATTCATTGTACCATATCTTGCTTCAGAAATGATAGATTTTCACATGGTTTTCAGCAGAAGAAAGCTTAACCTCTTATCTTCTTCTCTTTCTGATACAAAATGGTTTATTCAATTTCAATGTAATTCCAATAAAACTCATTATTTGCAGTGTTAACTTTTTTTGAGACAGCCTGAGAAAAATAACTTTTTGAGAGAAAAATAACTGATATAAATTCCTGGATGATAAAATGTAAGGGGAGAGCCTGCATGGAGCCATTCCCATATTTTAGGTTTAGACAGGGGTACCTCAAGGTTCAGTTGAAATCTCTGGCACCTATTTGCCTGTTTAAGATGGATTACTATCATGAGTTGAGAGCATCAAGTCCCTAATTGTAAGGGCCATGAGGGCTATGACACACTCTCAAAGGCAAGCAAATGATGTGAAGGGTTAGAACATATTCCTCTTAAGGCAACAATCACTACCGTAGGCCAAAAATTGAAGAATAAGATCACTGACCTCCCCATTGGGGATCTTGCATCTGCATCTGGACAAGCGGCACAAGATTCAATTCCTTGGGGAAAATATTTGTCTCTGTCCTTGGATAGCTAATGTAACCTTTAGTATAAAGGCGTTCTGCAATTCGCATGGTTTCCTTTGCATTGATCCGCAGCTTCCGGGATGCCAACTTCTCTAATTCCTGTTTATCAAGAAATGAGAGCACTTTTTGAGTGCAGGAACAACTCCTCTGATCCTTATAGAGGAATTTCTATAATTCTTGGCAGGAATGGTAAGTGGAAGCTATCTTTTATAACTTACCACAGTGTCAAGAGGGAGAGGTCTCCATTTGTTCTTGGGCTTTGTCTTTACATCCACAACAGTTGCTTGAGGATTTTCTGAACAGACATCATGCAAGACCTGACAAGCCAGCTGGTCAAAGAGACGGCCCCTTTTCCAAACAAATTCCACCATCTTCTCCTGGTAATTGTGAACCACTGCAACCAGAAACAGTGTTTCTCAAATGAAGTCATCCTCTTTTATTTATAGATCAATTGAGTTCCATTCAGAGCTAGATAAATTTTAAAGGTGAAACTGGAATATCAAATGAACTGATGATTGATTAGCCACTTGAGTGGGGAATTTTTCAGACAGAAGTCTACCACAGGAGTCAGAAATTATTCTTGTGAGAGTAACAATCAATGTTTTTGTAAGAAATTTACCATTCTTTCTTGAGTTTAAACTCATTTGGAGTTTCAAATTTATATTTAACTTGAACTTTAAATATAATCTGACAAAAAGGAAATGCCCCTCAGGCATTTCCTTTACAGGAAATGCATATGCATAATCCATCAAATGCTCTGGGGAGCATTTGATGGATTTATATATGTCATACCAACTTATGGGGTTAAAAGACACTGAGAATACTCCTAACCCTTGAGCTTCCAGAAGGACTCTGGAATGAAACTCTGGATGGCTTTGTAGCGTTCCACAACAAAGCCAAGGGTAGGAAATTGGCAACTGCCATAACTGATCAGCTTTTCTCCAAGCACAGCTGGGAAGACCCCTTGTAGGCGAAGGGTTTGGAAACGAGTGAAAGCAGCCCCTAGGAGGAGAAAAAAATGCAAAGATGACAGGATTAAGACAAGACAAGGTTCCTTTTGTTCAATTAGGCATCTAACCCATATCTAACTAAGCATCTAAATTTAAAGTGCAGGAAAGAAATGAAAATTCACATGACAAATACTAGTCGATTACATGGTGGTTCAGTACAAGCTTAAAGTTATACCACATAACATTTTAATGGAGGGAAGTCTGGCACTTATTAGTAAATAGATTCAACTCAGTCATGTAATATCTGTGTAGATACTGACACTCATCATCACTGAACATCTATTTGTTGGTGTGACATGAAGGATAGATTTGCAGAACCTAACCTATTCTGAGATCAAGTTCTTGTCGAACATCAACAGCATCGCTGACTCTTTTATCTGGGTCCTCAAGGCTGCGACAAGCACGTTGCACTGACTGAGCTGTAATCTCTGAGAATTTGGCCCTGTCACAAAGTAAAAAACAGTGAAAACATTTGAATGATGCAGCAATACTACAGAAAATTTAAATGAAAAGAAGCAGCAAGTATCTGACCTATACACACGCAGGTTGGGTTTCACAGCCTTGCAGACTTCAATGATCTCATATCCAATGTTCTCCCCCTCACGATCACAATCTGTCCAAACAACTAGGACATTGGCTTGTCGTACCTCTCTCTCCAAAGTCTTCTGCTCAGACCAAAAAATAAAGTACTCCTATTATCCTCCTTGCAGTCTTTGCAAAACATAAAACAGGGAGCATTATGAAAATAATATTGTGAAATCCATACTTCATTTCAACCTGAGAACCATCCTAACATCTCATTAGAGTTGACTGAATTATACAAAGATTTGCAACTGTGATGACTACACAATCCAATTTCAGTCAAACTTCTAGGGAAAATTCTTGATGCTTTCAACAGGCTTGGACCAAGCTGACTTCTCTCACCCCATTAAAACAAAAAACCCCATTAAAAAAATCTAATAAGACTTAAGCAATAAATGTTTTCCAAGTTTTCAGCCTGATTGGAAACTACATCATAATGCGAGTTGATTAGTAATAATTAAAAATATATAGACATGCCAGGGAGTTCAAAGCAAATTTACAACTCAAGTTCTTACCTTGATAGGCATATAATCTTCTCCACAAGCCTTGGCAACAGGAGCATCAAACAAGGCTAAAGGATCACAGGCTCCCCATTTCCGGTAAGCACCTATGAATTCTAGGTTGAGCAAATGGCCTGACACAGATGTCATAACCATCTGACATTGCTGTCCCAGCAGGTTATATTGAAACTCATAAATCTTGTTAAATTTTGATAATCCTTCCCTCTAGAAATGAAACACAAAAATTAATGGTATAGGAACTCAATGGTATGACAGCAGATGGGAGTCAAAGAAAGGTGCCCCACCCTCCTGTAGGAGCCTTGAGATAGAAGTTCAGCAATAGTCCTTGCTGCATCATTTTTCTCAGCAACATTGAGAACTCGCATCAGGGACCTTCCACTGGCAATGATGTCAGAATCAGTTGAATCACCCTTTGTGTCTATACAAGCAGAGTCTGACAATTGCCTAAGGCAGCTCTTCACTAATGAATGAGCTTCAGCCTTTGCAGGAGATGACCAGAGGCAAAGGTTGACACGAAGATAATTTTTGTTGCATGAAAGTTGTCCCAAGAGATGAGCAATCAAAAGTGGCTTTTTCATGGACCAGTTACCAATGATTTATTTACTGGCTATGACTTGATACCAATCAGATGTCTTGATGTCTTGGCTGAGGTCTGTCAGCATTGAAGACTTCGAGATCAACTATTCTGCAAGATGGGGCAGCCTCTCAAGCCAAGGTTAGACCTACTTGGGTTCTCCCATCTTTCTCACCATCATACATAACATCATCTAAAAATAATGAACACTAGCATAATAAATTCATGGAACTTAAAAAATTACATAACATTTTATTTAAGGAAAGCATAGTAGAATTTCTGATTGCCACAGTCATAGATACTCCTAGGCTTGGGCTACAGACAGGACTGCAATGCTCTTACTTTAATGACAGTATAACACACTTATGCAGGAAGAAATAATGCAATTCAGAAGCAGGATCCTCATTTTTCCTATCCAGCAGATAAAGTACAAATTTAGACTTTTTTACATTGATTCTGTGCCCCTCTGTGCAAGCTATATATTCTGTTACACATAAATAGAAGAAAAAACTAAAGGTCTCAACTATATCTCAACATTTCAAGGAAGCAAGAACTCTTTGTCTGTAACCTCCAAAACATGTCAAATCTCCAATAAAATGGAAAGGAGACAAATTCAATCAATCCTCATTTTACTGGATCTTTGTTTTTATTACCTTTGCTTACTGTCAACTTCTTCATGCAGACAAATCCCCCAATAAGCTAATAATAGGGAACGTGGATCACTCAACTCAGCACCAATCTAGCTCTAGCAACAAAAATTAGCAATGAACACCAGCATTACTTTGAGTTGTCAATATCATTAGCTGCCATACTCTTGCTGCTCTTCAAGGTGCTTTTCACTCTCACAAAACGTTAAATACAATACACCAATATGAGGCTAGGAAGAAATTAGATGAGGCATGCACTTCTCATTCGCCTACAAGGAATGGCCAGGCCTAAAGTTTGTGACCATCAGATTCTGTGGTCAGTTTGACTAAGGGTTGAATTTCTAAATTAAACGGAAAACCTGATAACCACAGACCACATAGATCCACTACCTAGTTTATCCGGCATGGATTTCACAGCTTAAACCCGAAATCCTAGACTTAACGTGAACAAAGATAACAGCCTGGCAATCACATGGCACTTTAGAGTGCATGGCACCATAACAGGATGACGTTAGAGCCCGCCGTCAGCCTGCTGATGGTTGTCATTTCGATAACCGCATGCTCCCCCATAAGCCATAAGGCCATGAACGGGAGAGTGCCTGCTTTTGCGGACCTTATATAAATATAAATATTCTTCACAACATTTAATTTTATTTGTGGAGCAGCGGACTGACCTGAGTGAGGTAGTATTCATGATAAAAAGGAGCAGTAAGACTCCATCCGGCAGCTGTGCAACTTCCTGTAAGATGTCGCCACTCATCATACCTCATCCTGAGAGCACGTGGTTGAGTTGCTTAGACATGCATTCACGCCTTTTGCCCTTGCATTAGACCAGAAATCTAGCACACCCCAAGTATGGGGCTCACGAGACAGTACCTGCGGTTCGAGGCGCGGAATGTGTTTAATGGCATAGCAGGCACGAAAGCTGGAGTCCGATTCCTTCCAAAAAATCTCCGCTTTGGGAGGAGACCTGTCGTCACCGGCGTCTGCGAATATTCTGTCATTTGGGATTTGAGATCTCGAGTTAAGGTGAGTGAAATCGATGGCATTATGTTGAAGCTAAGGCTTGCCTCTCCACATTTATGACCCACAGGAAGTCTGTACTCTATTGGGCAAAGTTATAGCTTTCTCTGCCGACATATTCTGGTTCTTTATAGAATATGGCATGATTTATTGGTGACCATTGGGAATGTTCATGTTGAAGCTTAATGAGTTGAGATCTCAGGGAATGCCATGCTTTCTAATTGGGCCAGTCAACTTCCACTCTTAAAGTGCAAAGCATGTTGCTGCTAAAATTGAGCTATAGAAGGACTTCATGGGAACTCTTTTCAGGGAAGCAGGAGAGTTGCAGAGTAATTAAGTGTATCTGCTACCATATAAAGGTTCGAAATTTAAATAGTGCATTTATTCCATGAATATTTAAAATGAATGCAGGTGAAGGAATTGCAAGGAGGGCAGTTTGAGGCCACAGCTCTTCTTCCTTCTGAGGATGGAAGGTTTCTTGCTGTTGGGTACAAGGATGGATCTCTACAGCTCTGGAGATTCCCTGCTGGTCAAGCCCAGATCACTTTCTCAGGTCACAGAACTCAAATCTCCTCCTTGGCCTTTGATCACTCTGGAATGAGGCTTGCATCTGGGAGTAAGGTCTGTTGCATTCATGCCAAACACAGTATGGTGTGGGGGAATGCATAACACAGGACTCTGCACTCATGCAGTCATCATCACCAACTGACATTCCCCACAGGATTCCACACTGATCGTTTGGGATGTGGTGGCAGAGCGAGGGCTGTACCGTCTCCATGGACATAAAGGATCCATCACAAGGGTACATTTTCTCACTCATGATGAGCATCATTACCTTGCCTCATCATCCCAGGATGCAGTGCTCAAAATCTGGGATTTGAATAATGGACATTCCATTGCCACCTTGGCTGGGCACAAGACCCCTGTGAGCTATCTAATCTTCATCATCCGACTTCTTTGTAACCATAATAGAGAAGCCTGGATTCTTAAGGGTTTTTCTTATGTTTTGCAGGTGTGGGACTTCACCATTGTTAGGGATACCTTTCTCATCACTGGCTGTGGGGATTCTGAGCTACGTGTGTGGGAGATTGATTTTACTAAGCTCCATGCCTATGTGAGTCCCTTTTGTCACATCTCTCCTTACGAGTGTAGATCCAGTGAAGTGATAGTTATATAAAAGTTTCTGTTTTGACTACCTGTCCATGGACAGCTGAACCAGGATTTCATTATTAATATCCTGCATTTTTCCAGAAATGATCAGGTTTTTCTCAAAGATGAAACAAAGTTGTGAAATAATAAGTGCCAAGTTTCTCAAGAACTTGTGGGCATATACTCAAAATATGCAAAAGTTTTTCACCCCTAGCAGTAAAGATGCAAGTAATTAATCAATTCATTGCCCTGATCCCTGCTATAGGATATTGAAGAGGAAGTAAGTGGAGAGCACCAAGGGCCCTTCCATCAAGTTGGGACTCTAATGAGAGAAAGCCTTCAAAGAGTACACTATCTTACATATGATGAAGATTCAGGTGTGATGGCATGCAATGCAGGGGATGGGAAGGTTGAACTTTGGATGTGGCAATCAGAGGATGAGGCTAAACTTAAGAGAGATAAAAGACTTCGAAAGGAGAGAAAAAGGATGAAGAAGAACCTGACTGCCAGCGTCATGGAAGATCAACAAGAGTCCCTGTATGTATACCCATTTCTAATTATTGATATATGAGAGTTAAGACTGTCATGCACAAAACTTTAGCAAAGGCTTTCTGCTGCAGAGTATCAACTGAGTCAAGTGAGATCATCCTGGCAGATCGAGTGTTAAGATTGTCATCTCTCTCAATGAGGGGCAAAGTTCGAGGCTTGGATATTTCAGCCACTCAGTCTTCAGATACCCTGGAGTTATCTGTGAGTACAAGTATTTCTGCTGCAGTGTCTTCATTGCGTAGCAGGAAGTACAGGGAAAACCACATTTTCTTCTTGTCCATTCAGATTGTGTGTGTCTTGAGTTCAAATAAGATTGAATTTCAAGACCTGAGACTGACTGGAGCTCAGATGGAAGTCTTGAGAGAGGGAATGGTGGAAGGTCCTGGTCATGCATCTGATGTTCGGGTTGCTTCCTTCTCTTCTGATGGCAGAGGAATGTTTTCTGCTTCAGCTGAGTCCCTTAAGCTTTGGCTTCGGTGAGAATCAGAGGGGATTGGTTCTTCATCCTATCCACCTTCTTTGCTGTTATGCACCAGTATAGTCCTCAATAGGACCTTAGAACCACTGTTCTTACTACACATTATTATTCTTTCTCTTTCTGCAGGGGAACTGAAGAGGGGGAAGACACGGTGCAGTGCATCCGTACAATAACCTGTGACTATGCATTGTGTGGCTGCTTTGCTCCTGGTGATCGACATGTTCTCCTGGGTACCAAAAGTGGGAAGATACAAATATTTGATGTCAATGCTGGCACTCTTATTGAGGATATTGAAGCACATGGAGGCCTACCTGTTTGGTCTCTTGCTCTATACCCCAATATGGTATTATTAAATTATTCAAAGACCAGCTGAAAAAAATATGTGTATATATATACATAGTTTCCTCATGGCTTTAATCCATTTTCATTATAGAAGGGAATAGTCAGTGGTGGAGAAGATAAGACAGTGAAGTTTTGGGATTTCGAACTGATGGGAAAGCAACTGAGTCTTATCCATATGAGGACCCTTGAGTTGAAGGAAGACGTGTTGTGTGTGAAAGTCACTCCTGATGGTAGACTCCTTGCTGTATCTCTTCTTGATAGCAGCATTCAAATCTTCTACATGGACACCCTGAAGGTAGGGCTATGAGCTAGACAAAGACAGAAGGTGCAAGGTAATTATTGATATTTACATTCATTTCATGGTTATGCCATTCCTCCAGTTTTTCCTCTCCCTGTATGGACATCGTCTACCTGCACTCACAATGGATGTGAGTGGTGATTCTACTCTTATTGCTACTGGTGGAGCTGACAAAAATCTTCGAATCTGGGGCCTGGATTTTGGTGACTGTCACAAGAGTCTCTTGGCAGCTGAAGATTCCATCATGGGGATTCACTTCATACCCGACACTCATCTTGTTTTTGTGTGCTCCAAAGATGGGTCTATTTCACAATGGGATGCAGATCACTTCACCCGTGTTGCCACACTCAAGGTGAGACTTCTTTATCTCAGGGTTTTTAATCAATGTGAACCGGGACTTAATGAGGGGAACCCATACAGGGACACAAGGCTGAAGTGTGGACGATGAGTGTGACCCAGAATGGTTGGTGGCTCCTGTCAGCCTCCCATGACAAGACATTAAGGTTGTGGGAGAAAACAGATGAAATCCTTGTTTTGGAAGAGGAACAGGAGCGAGAACGGGAAGAGGAGGTTGAGCAAGAGCTGGCTGTTGGTGGTGTCCTTGTTGGGGAAACCAACAAGGAAGTCCAGCCTCTTCTCCAGCGCAAGGCCCTCACTGAGAAATCAGTATGATAAACCATTGCTTTCCCATAGAGGATACATATGAACTTAATTATGAACCTTTCTCCCTCATGATTTGTTCTCTACAGGTGGACTTCATCATGGAGTGCTTGTCTGCATGGAAAGAGGAAGATACAACTCACATGGATCAGCTCTCACTCATCCTGGGGCTCAAGCCTCCTGTTTCACCAAGGAAATTCATCAGAGCTATGGTTGTGAAGCTGGAAACAAGGTAAGCTTCTTATCCACAATCAAGTGTAATGGAGAAAGTAATGTGATCAAGAACAAATGGAGTTGATGATATTTTTTCTTCAGTGAACTGGAAAGCACACTATTGGCATTGCCTCGGGCTCATGTGATGGAACTGTTTGAAGCACTAGTCGACCTATGCGAGGAGAACATTGAGGCGGAGCGGGTCACAGGATGTTTGTGCTTCCTTGCTAGAGTCCATCAAGGGATTCTCTTCTCTCATCCACAAGCACCTGCATTGTTCCAAAAGGCCAAGGATAGTGTCTCCAGGAATATGAAAGCTATGGAGGTATGTTCTTTCCATTTATCCTCTGATTTGCACTGACTGAACTGGTATTATAGGTTGGGGTCTAAGCAACCAAAATGGTTGCTGTATCCAGGTCTTTGGGTTCAATCTAAGTACCCAGAAATTGGCATGCAAACTAGACTCTTATTTCATTCCTCTAGGGTTTTCTCATTTCTGCACTGCTTTCACAGTAGTGCTACAGTACTACTGGAGATCTGTTGCAAGGTGTTTTGAGCAAATTTCTTCTCCCATTTCATAGAAGAGAGCATTTTTCTCATATTCTATCATTTCATTCCTCTTTTATATGAGACTTGCTGCATTAGGTGATTACCAGTAGAAATCTCCCGCATCCAATCCAAAGTTGGAAGGGCAAGAAAAGCAATGTCACCATTGCAGATGTCAAGTGTGTCTGCTTCTGAGGAGCTTCTCTCTACTGGGCTTCTGTGATTTCTTTACCACAAATATCCTGATTATTGACTGCACATTGGACTGGAATGATTTAAGCTGGGTGGTGCTACTCCCATATGATTAAGAAAGTAGCAAATCATAACTCCTATGGTGCAAATTTGTGCCAAGAGTTGTGTTGCAGACCTTTCATTACGTTTTTATATTTCCATATTGATTGCATATCCTCAAGTGAAACACATCTTATGGAAATAAGATGTGTTCCATCTGTCCATGAGAGAAATGAGATTAGCAAGCCAATAAAATGTCCTTTCGTAAATTATGCATCTCTGTCGATTTAAGCTTAATGTTGTCTTGCCTTTTGACATTACTGTTTCCAACTTACCTGCTTGAGGCTGCTTGCTTCAATAGGACTTAATTAGGCCAATTACTAATGATTGACTAATGAATACTAATGAATGACTGTTGGATAATGAACCAGCATGATGAGGTTTTTTTTCACCTTTCTCTCTCTCTCTCTAGGAATTGGTTGGGTTCAATGTGGCCGGCTTGGAGTTTCTACAGATGAAGTTGGAAGAAAAGGGCCAGGTTGAGCTGTTCCTCGATGCGACTCAGAGCTTTAAGGAAAAGAAGAGGAAAAAGAAGCGGAGGTTTTTGCATCAGCAGAGGGCACTTCTCACGCTCTGACCTCCCGCTTTTATTTTTTTTTATCCTTCGTGAATAAAATGTTGCGTTGGGAAAATTGTGTTTCTTTGCCGACCCGACTGAGTAAATGTGCCCCGAGGCCAGGGGGGGGAAAACAGCTGGCTCCCTTCCACACTCGAGCAGGAAAACGAGGAACGGAAGAGAATTAGCATAGAAAGAGAAGACGGTGGCCGTGACAATGAAAGCAGGGAACACATCGCCGAGGTGACTGAACCGAAAGTCTCCCCCGCGGAACCGCCTCGCACCGTGACGGCAAAGAAGGATCACACCCGTCTCGCCCATCCCCCGAGCATGTTCCTCTACGTCCTCGTCCTCTGCCTGGGGGTGGGAGCGGAGAGTGCGGCGAATGAGCCAGTGGTTGTCGTGCCGGGTCGGGGTTCCTTCAAGGGGAAGATGGAGACGACCGAGTCGGGCTTGGATTACATGGCGTTCACGCGGATACTTTACGCCAAGGCACCCGTCGGGTCCCTTCGTTTCAAGGTAGGAAATTCCTTCTTTTTTTAAATTCCGTTTCCATCGCAGAAGAATCCACACGGGTGAGAGTGTCCTCTAAGAGATAGGCCTTAGTCTCTTAAGAAAAATTGGGAATAAAATACGGAATTTGTTTCTTATTCGCTTGATATAAACGTAATTTTTCTTTTTTTACTCGCTGCCCACCCTCATCTACTTTCGACTCGCGTCCTTTAGCCACCGGTGCTACCCAACGCGGACGAAGGATCTGCTCACGACGTCGCGGACGTAACCCACGAAGAAGAGACGGAGCCCGTCTGCCCCCAGTACTCACTCGCGAGCGACTCCCCGATCGGCCAAGAGAACTGCCTCTTCCTCGACGTCTTCACCAGAGACGTTCGTACCCATCTCTCCTCCCCTCGCTGAATCCCAAACCCCCCTAGAGTGTCTCGTTGCTCGGTGCAGACGCGCGAGTCGGCGAACGTGCTGGTGTACATCCACGGCGGCGCCTTCTCCCACGGCGGGTCCCCCTCCCGCCTCTTCGCCCCCGACGCCTTCCTCCCCCACGGGATCCTCCTCGTCACTCTTCAGTACCGGCTGGGCCCGCTCGGTGAGTCGGAGAGTCACTCGGTTGAGTGAGTCGCCTCGGTGGGAGGTGGTGGTGGGGATGGGGGGTCTGAGGGAAAACGATCTGGCGTGTCATTATGGTTTTTTTTTTCTATTATTATTATTATTATTATTATTTCAATATTGGAGAGAAATTTCTTGAGGTTGTCGTTCCCGAGTATCGGGGCCATCGAGGTTTAACCCTTGACAGACAAAAGTTATTCGTTGGTTATCAACGGTTTTCGAATATAGCTATCGTGAGTTGAATTTTATTTGAATTATTAGTCGCTCTTGGGCGCGTTTTCGAGCGTGTTTTCTGATTTTGCTTCAGCGCTTTTTACCGACCGTTCTTACCAGGCAATTAGCATCGACCTTCATCTGGACCTGCGTAAGTTTCACATGCGTTGCATTAGAGCAGATTGCAACAGTCTCGTAAAAACAAAAAAAAATATATACTTCCTGGGTCTTCCTTGCTCTCGATAATGAAGAAAGCGGGATTTTTTTCGCATGGCCGTGGTTTCCGTTCGTTTTCGTCTCGCACCGTTTTGGAAGAAATAATGTTGCTCTCGATTCGCTGGTAATTAAGGATATCTGAGGGGAAAAGGCCTCCGAACTGGAACGAAACCATAACAAGTTTCGCACCATTATTTTCCTTCGGATTTCTCAGATTTTCACCGATTTTCAATCACTCGTAAGCTTTTTGCATAATAATAAAAAAATCAGGAAGCATAATTTTTGCTCAAGTTCACAGCGACTTCCAAGCCATCAACCGGCATCCAAAACAGGGGGGGGGGGGGGAAATGCAAGCACCNGGGGGGGGGGGGGCGGGGGGGGGGGGGGGGGGGGAAATGCAAGCATCGAACCGCAAAGGAAGAGACTAGAAAACGCAGAGACCCGAATCCGAGCCGCTATTCCGTGCAGGGCGCCCTGGTGCCAGGGTCCCCATGAAGGTGCTCGCTCTTCCGAATCCCTTTCCTCCTTTATTTCCTCATAAAAGAATCCGGGAGACGTGGGAAACGCCCTCTTCACCTCTTCCGTGCATCTGCACGTGTCGCATGCAAGTTCAACCCGTCCCGTCCGTGCATGGATTAATTAATTAATATGCATGGTTTTATTATGACGGTTCAGGTGAGAATGACCGCTTTGGTTACCAAGTCGGTCCATGTGACGGAAGTTAGTTTTACATTTCTGTCGGTCGATGTAACCGACGCTGGCATTTTTCGGGTCTCTGCGTTTTCTAGTCTCTTCCTTTGCGGTTCGATGCTTGCATTTCCCTAAGGCACCAGTTTGTGGACGAGCGCCTATTTGTGGACAGGTTTGCGTTTTTTGCCATTTCACAAAACTCACGCCGAAAATTTATTTCCTCAAATGCTCCATATTTTGCACATACTTGTCAGCCACCATATATATTACGCGTACCCATCAGCATGAGTGAACTTGGACATTTTTGCTTCGTTTTAGACCTAGCACCCCTGAATTCCCAAATTTTTCCAATCCAAAAAAATTTATTAACAGGACATCAATGAAGATGAATAAAACTGCTGTACATATCTCATGGCCATATTTTTCTATTCGGCCTACGCACGTTCATAATCGTTGACAAAAGCTGGTGTCCACAAACTAGGTCCGCTGATGTACACAAGCTGGAACCAGGCCGTCCACAAATAGGAACCACATGAAACTCAACACATATCCATTTAAACAGCCATTGTTGGAAACATATATATTTTCAATATTTAATTTTATGGTATGGGGATCAAACTATGATAAATGGCCTACCATTGAAACCAATCAAGCGGTTTCTCAGTTACCCCAGTAACCCGTAATGCAATTTTCAAGAGGAAAATTTCCTTAACCTGTCCACAATCTGGTGCCTTTACCCTACTCTCCGGTCGTCAATGTGTTGAAAAAAATACGCAGGATTTGCGGTTAGTTGCCTTATCGACGTCACGGGTCGTGCGTGTGCCGTCGAGCACGACAAAGAGGATTTCTCAAACCCTTTTGGCTTTCATCTCGCGGAATCCCAGCGATTCGCGCAGTCAACGAAAACAACTTTAATGGGCTGTGAGTTAAACTGGTACGATGGGAGCAACTTACATGCGTGTGCATCTCTACGGTCGTTCAGTCGAATGCAGCCTGATTTGATTTCATCCTTGTTTGACACAAGGAGGAAGTCAAGAAAATCGACTGATTTTCTTGAAGCCGGAAGGAAAGAGTGTGGAATGGGGTGACACCCCGTCCAAGCCTCTCTGTCGACGGGGGGGGGGGGGGGCCGCATCTTCGAATGCGGGCGGGACGGACGACTTTCTCATCGAGCACGTTCAGTGCTGGCCGAGCGGAGGGGAAAGGGGAGTCCCCTGTTGCGCTTTCCCTTGTTTTCTCGCCTCCCTTGAGGGTACGGTGGGGAATTTCCTACAATGCCGGTTGAGTCGTTAATTGGAAAATCTCCATGTGATTTCTTTCGCTTTCTATTCCGTCTCGTAAAACGGCGACGGATCGTTGGGTGAGTAGGAAGGGTCATCTTTCCCTTTGGGAGCCTCACCCTTAGCACTTGCGAACCGACCGCGAGAATGACGTCATCGTGATAGGATGGCTGAGCCTGGGGAACGAGACGATGAGAGGAAACACAGGCCTGAGAGACGTGATGCTGGCGCTCCGATGGATCCAGGACCACGTGAAGGAATTCGGCGGGGACCCCGAGCGAGTCACCCTGATGGGGGATGACGCCGGCGCTGCGATCGTCTCGGCGCTCCTCTTCGTCGAAGATGCCCGAGGTACTCGCTTCCGGTCTTCAAATCGCGCGGGACGAGTTTCGTCAAGGTTGCGAAAAAATCTGCTTCGACAGGGTTGTTCCAGTCGGTCATATTGTTGAGCGGGAACGTGCGGTGCGAGCAGTATCGGAGCCTTCAGCCGCAGAAGGCGGCGGTGAAGCTGGCCAAGCGGCTCGGGTGTGCTCCGGCTCGGAAGGAGGAAGAAGGGAACAAGGGTGAAAAGATCCTCGGGTGCCTCCGAGTGAAGAAGGCGGCGGATATTGTCAGGAAAGCCAACGAGATGTCTGTGAGTAAACGTTTATCAAATATTCTGGTGAGGATTTTGATTACGTGTCACTGGGTGAGTTCAAATCAGGTGTTGGTGTTATCTCCCGGTGTTAGTGTCGAGAGGCTTCTCCTAACACCAACTTCGGTGTCAACACCGAAACCGACACTAACACTGACACGAACGTTAACACAAACGCTAACAATGACGTGGAACTCAGAATAACGGCGTCATCTGAGGGCTGCTTTGATTTTTCTCTCAGGTTCAAGGCTTACGATAAAATTGAAGGGTTAGACATAGTGCAGCTAAGGATCAGCGGCAGACTCATGAAATGCGATTGCGAATGAATTACGACGACTTTACCTACGCCTATATGCTCTCGTTAGGTCTACAGTATGTTGGTACGATGAATACACTCTCCCGAACCTTCTGGACTGTTTCGCAGTAATAATTAGATCTTGTGATGGACAACTTTATGAGTAGAAATCATTCGCTATCGGAACTTCTGATAGAATGCAGTGATATTTTCAGTCCCTGTTCATTGTTCAAAGACTTCGGTCAAGAAGTGGCTGAAATGCCGTTGCCACGTTGCGGAAACTTTTTTTTTTGCCAAGGATTCCAGGAGCGAAAGACACACTCAAATTTTCGTCTGAGAGCGTGACGGTAGTAGAGTTCGGTTATGAGGGCACTTCCGCTGAGGCACCACGTTACATAACGTGTGCGTGCTCGGGATGTCTCGACCCGCTTTCCATCTCTCTAAAAACTTTGCACGATTCTTGTCTCTACTTACTGCCAGTCACCACTTTGAACTCGCTCTAGTTTTAACCCCTAGGGCTTAGTGTAACACCCCATAATGAAATATAGGGAACCCCCTCCACACCAACACCGAACTGGGATTGAGATGGCATTTCGTGTTTAACCTGGTGTTACACCAACACCCACAGGGCGAGTTCAAATCTGGTGTTAAGGGGTGGAGTTCGTATTACACGGAACACCAACATCGAATTTGAACTCACCCACTGTCGTGATTCGTGGTTTGCAGAAGTTCTTCTCCTTCCCTCGGATGTTCGGGATGGTGGAAGACGGGGAGCTGCTGCCGAGGGACACCGGTGAGGCCCTGGCCAAAGGAGAATTCATCCGGGTCCCCGTCCTCATGGGTCAAACGAAGGACGAAGGAGCTGCCTTCTACCGATGTCCGTTGCCGAGTTTCATTATCTATCTATTTAATAATAGCCGACGTACTCCTTTCCTCCCGTCTGTCCGCCGGAGGCCTGGACGGGTGAACTTTTCCGAACCCGACCCCATCGGCCCGATTCTAATCGTGGTCCAACCCGACCCGAAACTCGATCGCCGGACCGAGTTTTGCGGACCCCACCTGCTGGTCGTGTAGGGCCGATCGGTCCAGCCCGCAGCCCGCTGAGGCCTCTAAGTTTCTGAACTCGGGTTCTCAGGGTTCGTCCTTTTTCTAAGGGGCTCTGCTGCCTCTGCTGACGCTTCCAGCTATCCCATGACGTCACTCTCGTGCCGGTCTGTTCAATGCTCTCATAGATCACAACGTTTCGCTGCCAGCTTCTTGCCCGAGAGTGAAGTCATTTAATGACGTGATCGCGTCGAGCCTTGACAGAACGAGGTGTTCGGCCGGTTACAGCCAGCAGCTGTAAGCGGCTGGAGAAAAAGACCCCTCTGATGGGGGATTCGCCTGCACCCAACAGGAAACTTGAATGCTAACCGAGCTGCCGGCCCGATCCGCGGGTTGGGTCGGTCTAATAAGAGCTAATCCTCATCCCGTGTATGGCTCTAAATCGTGCTTGGCGTTCGAAGTTTGAACGACGTATCTCACTTGAATGCTACAGGCGGAACTCGCTGAAAATTTGCATACATGCAATTGCGGACACAACGCATCCCGTATATCCCTATCTAAAGCGTGGCATTTTGAAATTCGAATGTTATCTCTTTAGAATTCTGAGAAGGAACTCTCTTAAAATTGCTATAAATGAAAATTGGGGTTCTCCGTGGACAGGAAGCATCCCCCCTCCTTTAATCTGATACACGAGAGTTCCTAATTCGTACCGTGCGTCTCATTTGAATATTATTGAACCGAACCTGCTAAAATGTGTATAGGGAAATTCGGCGATTTGGGGAAGGGGGGGGGGATGAATGACGGGACGCACCCAATATTAGTGATCCAAAATATGGCTGTTCAAAATTCCGACTCTGTGTTTCATTCAAGTGTTATGGGACAGAAGTCGATTAACTTTAAAGTAGACGTGAATATTTCACGGGTAATTGCCTGCTAGTTCTCTTATATTTCTGGGATCAACCGAAAAAAAAGTACTTTGGTTAAAAAAAAATGGGGGGGGGGGGGAAGCACGAGTTGGCATAAGGATTGTATTTCTCCAATTAGATATTGAAACCAGCTTCATGCTGCAAATATATAAAATATGAGATTTTTTGCCACTCCTTTGCCTTCTTTTAGTTTGTCCTAAAGTATAATGCATAGAAGGAAAAGTTCGCAAGATCATCTCGTTGAAATCGTCTTCCCGCAGTGATCATGAATTCGTTCAGCACCGGGGAGGCAGAGGAAGACTTCCTAGAGCACCTGCCCCAACTGCTCCCGGTCCTGTCCCACTACAGATCGCAGCTGCATACGATCACGAGGGCCGTGAGGAATCGGTTCTTCGAGGGGATGAAGTCGGGGGAAGAGGAGGTGTTCCGGCCGGCGTTCGTACAGGTGGGTGGATGTCTGATTCGAGTTGGATGGGAAGGAGGATGAGCGAGGGGACTCTGGTCTTCCAGTTTTTGACAGATTTCATGTTCACGCGGTGCACGGAGGAGTTTGCCAGGGGACTGGCGGCAGGGAATGCGACCGTCTATGCCTATGTCTTTGCGTACGAGGGGCAGCAGAGTGTCGTGCAGTTCCAGGGGGAGGACAACATGGGTGGGTGTCGTGTCGCTATCGAATGGCATGCTGCTTTGATTTTGTGAGGGATGAAAGCACGTTTCATGAAAAATGAATAGGGGTGGCACATGGAGATGATCTTCAGTATATGTTCGAGGACATCTGGGGGACACAAGAAGAAATGGATGAATTCGACCAGCAGTTCAGCGAGGATGTCTTCATCCCTCTCCTCGTTAATTTCATCAAATACGGGTGAGATTCTCTCCTCGACACCCCCTAATCCCCGATTCCAGCAAAACTAATGATTAAATTGTAACATTTGGCCAGGGTGCCAGTGAAGGAAATGAGCAGGACATTCCCCGAGCCTTGGACTCCTTACGACCCGAGCACCAAAAGGAATTACTTCTTGATCGACGAGCAACCCAGGATGCTCAAGAGTTACCGCGAGGATGCCCTCAGGTAAAGATCGGCAAACCGAAAACCTCTTCTTCACAATCTACAATGAAGAGAGTGTTTTGAGAGGTCCAGTGGAAATTGCGATGCATTCAGCTGCGATTCGTACTCTGGAACGCCTCTCAGTGGTGCAGCGAGCACCGTGGTCTTCAACCATACAAGATTTGAAAGGTGGGGAAGAGGGGGGGGTGGAGAGGAGGCGGTGGTGAAATCGGGCTACCGAGAGGGCCATTTACGTGGCAACAGGGCGTCTTGGAAAATTGATTGGATATCGGTTCCGCTGTGGATGGGAGCTATTTCAAGCACTTCCCAGCGATTAAAAAAAAATTTAGAAAAACCTTCCAATTCCTCATCTGTGCGCTACTTAGGGCCAGGCCCGCCCAAATGTTTCCAGAGGGCAAAACTAAACCGGAGGCTCCTTGACATGCGTGGTCCGGGGCAGATTGTCCCTGATGCTCCCCCGCCCCTCCGGGCGGTCCTGCATAGGGTACACTGAATGACAAAGACCGTGCTCATGCGAAGAAGAAAATCAGTCATAAATATGAAATCCCAGGCCATCAGCTTCCCAGTATAGTGTACAGACACACGGTTCTTTCCACCCGAGTGAAATAAGAACAGACAAGAAGTTGGCAGTTGTGTAGCTCTATATACGATTTATACGATGCAGCATAATTATTTGGAAAAGGCATCCAAGCTAAGAAAGGCCTTTAGCTTCACAAATTACTCCACAGGTAGGTTGAATAAATGACATCCGAGGGCGATGTCAAAAAAACCCTCTCAGACCTATTTAACGATGTACTTGAAAAAGTATTCATAACAAAGGCATGCAATCGTGGAAACCATAGATTCCCCCCTTAAAGTCCATGGGGAAACAAATGCTCTTGTGCTGACAGTGCCTATTTCTTTCCTTTCCCACATGGGTAACGGCAGATAGATAAAGGACTTTCACTCTCCTCCCAGTAAGTATACAAGAACTGTACAGCCCTGTCTGAATTATTTTTTCAGGCTTCTTGTAAGCATATGCTAGGAAATTTGTCCCAGAAATGATTCTATCTAAAGAAAAAGAAAATATTTTGAGATATAACTACATTTTCAGACTAATGGGGGAAAGGAAACACCTGAGATTATGGTATTTGAAAGTTCATTTCATTCAAACCCTGTTATGAAATTTCGGTTTATGCAGCATGTCTTTCTTATGCCAGGTTTTGGTTAGAAGACATCCCTGCACTGATAAAGGCCAGCAAAGAAGAACAAAAGAAGAACAAGAAGAGTAAGGAAGGAAGAGGAGAGGAGTGTGAACCAAGCAGCAGTGAGGACCCTGACCTCATGAAAGTCAGCAAAGAGGAGCAACAAAAGGGAGAGAGGGCAAGAGGAGTTGAAGGAAAGGAAGAAAGCAAAGGGCAGATGATCAAGGAAGAACTGTGATGCATACTGGGCATGCAAAAAAAAAAAACGTCGTTTCACACTTTGGTGCACAACTTCCTGTGTGGTGGGCAGTGTGGAAGAATCATGCATCCCACGCATGAATAGGAGACATTGAGCCATGTTTCTCTGATATTTCATGGGTGGAAGACTAGAAAGTGAAATAATGTTATGCTCAGGGTCATAAATGAATAAAAAAATTCATTTTGAACATGTGACTCATAAAAAAAGTGACTGCCAGGGAAAGTACTATCCAAAGAAAACTGCCTTTTACCATGGCTCTCAGTCCATCAGCACTAGCATGTGTCTCTGATTGGAGCTAAGGAGACAAAGATGCTAAAGCCCCAAATTTCTCTGGAATAAAAGATGATATACTGGTATATTGTCCCATTTTAGGACTCATATTTCAAAAGGGCTAGGTAAAATCTCACAAAATGAAAAATGGGGCATATCACAATTTGCAAAGACATTGGAAGAGCAGATTCACTATGCCACAGATATTCATCACAAGTCTAGCTCATCCACTTTCAACCAAGTGTTCATGGTCATTGGACTGACCCCAGGATATGCTTTTGGCTCTTTCTCTCTTGGTCATCTGAGAAGGAATCACCATCAGCCTCTCTTGTGTTATCACAGCGGAGGATCACGCGAAGGTCACAGCACTTGGTGGCAGTCCTGAATTCAGGACTTGGTAATACCTGAGGTCATTCACAAACTGGTGTAGGTTCCAGGTGAATGTCGGCAGGTCCTGGAAGAAAAATTGCAGTCAGATAAGTTAATTGATATGAGGTGGCATATTCATGCTCTAATTTTAGGAATTGAAATTCCAAAAATTACAGCAAAAAAGTGCTGATTGAAGTCAGGATGGTATACTCACTTGCTCTCGACGGAAGTGATCGAGAAGAGCAGCTCGTTGTCTTGTCTGGATGTTAGAGCACTTCTCATTGAGGAAATGTGGGAGGAAGAAGTCAAAAAAGGGTGAAAAGTCCATGGCTGAAGCTATATTATGCATGCATATTGCAATCTCTTCCTTCACCAGGTCATGGGTTCTCTCAGCCAAAACGTGAAGCAGTGAGGACAAGAAAGGGAAGGCCATTGTCTGACAAAACACCTCCTGAAATGCAAAGCAAACACAATCCAGCCATGCACCAGAGGGAAGAAGAGGAATACCCTATTGCACTATCCTCACTTTGTGAAACAGTTTCCACTTGGCATTCATCTTCTCAAGGGCTTCCAGATTCTGTCTAAAGAGTGAGATGTCATCCTGTTGGAATGACTGAATGAAGGCACTCATGATGCCTGAGAAGTGAGTCTCATTCTCAAGGATCTCTGAACCTGGTGCACCCAATGATGTGAGGATATTTGTTTTGAAGAAATACTTGTGGTGATGCACAAGAATGGCAGTCAGGACATCATACAGAGGCCCTTTCACATCAGATTGCTTCTGCAGAGAAGGAATTCTCATTGTTGACATTTCATGCCACTAAAATGCATAAAAAAATTTATTCTAGTACACTCACATCAGCCAGAGATGGATAAATGTGCTCCAGGCATAGGGAAAGTGTGGATGGAATGAAATGCTGGAATGCAGATCCAGGTTCTTGCATAACCAGTTCCAGGATCCGAAGGAAACGCTCAACGACACGAGCCTTGCTCATCACTGCCTCGGCCATGTGTTCCTTCGAGAATGCACCCAGGAGAGTTTCTAAGGTCTGTTGAGTCAAAGAAGGGCCCATCTGGGTTCTCAATACACGAAAGAGTACCAGGAAAAACCCCAGCAATTCTTCTGATACATCTGCATGGACACAAAGAGAGAGACCATAAGAAAATTATTAAGCTCATAAAAAGTCCCTCCACAAGGTTAAAAACTTTTGGAGATTGTTTTACCTGCAATGTTGATTACAGCAGGGAGGATCTGGATGGCTGTGGAGACATGGAGATGTATGGCAGAAAAGAGCATCGCTTTGGTTCGTGTCGTCTCCTCGGCTATATTCTCTGCCTGATCTCCAAGGATCCATACTGTCTGTTTAATCTCTTCCTTTGCTATAACAAGGAATAAATCCATATAAGAACTGACAATGAGACTGATGTCCTTCATCACATCATGTCAGCCTTACTGCGATCTTGGAGACCAGAGTGTAAATTGAAGTCATGAGAGTGCTTCAGAGAGAGGAAGTTCCCTGTAATGGCACGAACAAAGACAGCAATGTGCTGCTCTCTCACTTCCCATTGCTGATCGGTGTTCCCAGGCCAGGGCAGAATTAGGGAATTCATCATAGCACGGTACAGCAACAAGCGGTCCTGTGCAAGTAAAATGTTCCATTCTTTCAGATCCTTGTTTGCTTCTAAACAAGTACATGAATGAGGAAGGAATGCACTACTTGACGAGGGAGATGAAAAGAAGGGCAATGTTGATATAGCTGATGTAGAAGCTCCATGTCTAATATCTTGGCTGGTCTCACAGTGGAAGTAATTGTGTTCAGTAGATGAAGACTGGAATGCATCACCTTATCTGGCATCTAGGGTTCACAAAATACCAATAGGTCACATACAAACAATTTTTCAAAATCTTCCAAAGGTATCAAAAAGGATAATGAGGGAAAGAAGCCTCACATCTACAGATATCATAGGAACTGTAGCAGTCACAATGGATGTGAGAAGTTCTTGAAACCTCTGATGATCAGCATGATCTGGATTCCTTAGGCTCTCCCCATAAAACTGAGCAAGCCAATGACTCCATGCTTTCAGGGCAGCAAACGACTGTGCGTGCCTACAGTGCAGGGTAGCAAGTATATTACTATATAGAAAGTCTCCATGTGATTTCAAAGTGACTCAAAATATCAGTGAAAACATGAAAAAGGCTACAAATGAGAACTTGGAAGACTTACGCTTCTGCAAAGTCACTTTTTAACACTTTCACAGCTGTCTGGACTTGGAAAAGCTTCAGTCGACTCCCATATTGAGCCGTCTCTGCGATTCTGGCAAACGTAAAGAGTATTAGTTATTGTGAGCTTTAACAACCTGATGATCAGCAATCTGATAGGTAGAAGAAATTTAAATGCACTTGTTGACAATGGCTTCAGCCATAGGCAAGCGGGGCTGGAAATTTTCCCCAATGAAGAACTCGCTCATGCGCCCAGCTGCCTGGAGGAAGGAAGAGAGGTCACGAAGGAGACAGTGGAGCTTCCGACACTCCTGTTCGGCTGTGATGGTGAGTCTCCGGATGTCTTCTTCCCCTTTCTTCTCATTCACAACAGCTGTCTCCAGTTTGAAATAGACTTGCAAGGCCTCATCCAGCGGGTAGAGAACGGCAGAGAACACGTAATCTGGCAGGAGCTCTGCAACTTTGGCTATCAATTCCACTCCCTGTCGGAGAAAATGCTGCCACTCGGTCTCTTCCTACAAGTGGGAGAGAAGTTACAAATAATTTCAAGGTTGCTTATGCCCAAAGAGAATAATGCAATTACTCACATTCTCATCAAGAGATTCATCATCCATCTCTTCCAGCTGTGGTTGGTTGTAACGGAACTGGATTTTGTGCAAGACCTGGAGTGTCAGAGATTCGTAGGCTTCACGATATCTGCAAGAGATAATGGAAATCACTGCACTTGCATGTACACAAGAAAGACTGCCAAACCAATAGCAAATCCCTGATGCACTTGCTCACCGGTCTGTAAGAGATGTCTTATATCCATGGCGCATCTGCTGTACTGTTGAGAGACAGTCCAAGAAGACATGCCATGTTTCAAGGCAAGCAAAGAAACCATCATTTGTTGGCTGATGAAATGTGAACTTGAACAGCAGATCCAGGAACTCCATCACAGGGAAATTGGGATGGGATTCAAACCGAGTGAAGTGAATACTCACAAACAACCTTAAGAAGTCTGTAAACTTCTCCAGGTACCTAAAAAAATAATTAACAAGTGCATCAACACCTAACATATTGCTGTTGTATCATTGTCCTCCAACAAGATCTAATGAAACCAACTTGGGATGAATCTGTTGGAGAAGATTGGCAGCAAGGCTCTCCTCGGTGAGGAGACGCTGAAGTATGTTGAAGGTGTTTCTGAAGATCTCAAGGAGGAGGTCTTGGAACTCTCCAGGTACACAATTTCTACCAACAATCTCATTTATGGCATTCATGGCTGTTTCCCCCATCAAGGGCTCATCCATACAATCCCCCTCCTTTGAATCCATATGCTGGAAAAAAAAATATACACCCTTTGTATTTTCTTTTCAAATTAGAGCTGGACCATTTCATGTCAGTTCAACCATGGTGTGAGCATTTTTGATCTTGAAATATACCAGGATGCACAATAACAAGAGTTATGAAAAACATTTCAGTGAAGTTTTGACTTCATGGAGTAAGTATCTTGGCCAGTGTGTGCTACTGAATGAGTGGTACTCATGAATAAAAAAGTTTATACTCCCCTAATTATTTTTGTCCTGCATTAGATGTCATTCAATGAGAGCTAAATATGAGATATTGAACTCCCTAGCTTAATTCAGAGCGAACTGGTTGAACAAGTTATAGAGCAGCAATCCTTAATGATTGCTGCTCTGTAACTTGTTCTTGTTCTCTTGTCATAACTAGTCTTGATTCTCTATCAATAAAAATGTGATATCCATGCTTGTAACTACCACATCTTACATCCATTCTACCAAATCTGCGGAAAATAAAAGCACAATAAGTATAATAAGTGATTGAATTGACAAAGAATAGTTCAGCTATTAAAGCAGAGACTTCATATTCTACAGAAGCCAAAGTTTGCTGCTGATTCTTACTCGGGGATCTGTTCCAAAGCTGGCAAACTGAAAGATGGCATGTAAAAGATTGGAGGAGATGCAATTTGATAGAGGGATCCATGAAAACAAATGGGCAAGGACTTGGAGAGCAAGTTTGCAGACGTCGCTTGTATCTGGGTCTAATGGCGGTAGGGTCCAAAATAGGTTCTTCCCTTCTTCTGATCGATTCTTCAGAATCCCCCTCATCAGGCTGTCTGCAAGCCAGAAAAATGAAGCAAAATGTTAAAATGAGTGCATATAAGTACAGGATGATGAAAATAGCAAAACTCACAAAGACCAAGAGCACAAAACCCACCTTTGCCTTCCATCGACTCATCGGGAACTTCATCGTTCCCTTGTATGGGAGATGGAGGAGGAGTGGCCGTCACTCTATGTTTATGCTTATCGAGTACTCCCTCCAGCAACACTAATGGATGAGGATTAAATCAAGTACATTTACAAATAAGTCACAACAGTTGGGCTGGTACTTATGATCCTTGGCAACAATATCAGGAAAAGAAAAATATTATCTTCTCAAACTAAGAAAGTTATATTTTCTTTTAAAACTCTTTCAATTCTAGACAGTCCTAAAAAAAAGTCAAACTGAAACAGTAGATACATTTACTGAAAATGTTTAATTTGCTTGCTGATACAGGAGAGTTTTTTTTTTTCAATTTTAAAAATTCAGTCTTCCTTTACCTTTAGGAACAAATAAAATTTAAAAAATCAAAGAAAGTGATATGTTTCTTCTCCCAAAGTTATGACACAATAGGCAAGGACTTGGGTCAATAGAAAAGCAGCCACTATTCTCAATGAGGCAAAAGGGCTAAGGGTTGACAGGTCTAATATAGCATAGTCTTTTATTGCTTTATACCAAAAACTGTAAACCAAACAGTAGGCTAGATATTTTCCAGTCAGATTGGTGCATGTGGTATTCTAAGATTTGAAGGAATGAGAGTTTTCTAGGAAACCCAAGGAATGTAGTATGGAATGGGCAACCATGATACAACCTAATTGACAGAGGGACCCCTGCATGAGGCCACATAGAGCATTCTTAGAGTATCTAAGACTACATTCTTCCATTCCCAAAAACAACACTTTGCTCAATGAAAAAAAAAAAAAAGAAAAAATTTTCATGGAAATTCTTCAAATGTGGAAAAATCTGAGTCTTGACAAGGAGCCCATAGACACAATCTTTGAATCCTAAAGCCCAAGTCAAAACCAGGAGCAGTGGCAACCATCAACATTACTAAAGATAACCTCTGCATACCTTTCCTTATTCTACTATGATTTTTAAATTTATATCTTTCAAGATGCTCACCAGTCAAAGCATTGAGAGTTTGGGGGATCTGGGCCACAAGGAGCTTCCGAAGCTCTTCTTTCCTGGCAGCATACAGATCTTCCCGAGGGCAACCCAATTCCTCAGATGTCATCTGAAGAAATTTGAGCCCAAGTGGCACAGTGTCTTGATATTGTAGCATCTGTCAGAGGGAGAAAGGAAACTGCATTAAGTCCATTGGTCTTTGTTGTCTGAATGGCAAAAAAGGGACTTTCCATACCTGCAACATATTAGTGTAGAAATCTGGATAGAAATGAGGCCATTCCATCCGAGCAATATCAACTATGAGTTTCACAAGCTTATTCTTCATGAACAATGGAGCCTTTAGGTGAGTCTCCAAGAGAAATTTCTCCAGGGATGATCGAATTTCAACCCTCTCCCTCGTCTCCAGTCCCAACCACTTCCGATTGACGACATACTGTAATTATGAGAATGGGAAGACTCAAATTTACAAAATTTTCTGCTTATTAAAAAGGCCAGATTTGTGCCACACAGTTCATGAAACGCACCTCAAGAGTCGTCAGGCAATAAATCCTGACATAATCATTGTTGGAATGGTTCAGAAACCACAAGGAGAGACTCCATGCATTTTGCTGCTGCTTGAAATTGTTCAAGAGATTCTCGATCTCGCGCTTGCGATCATTCGTCGTGCAAGGTGAAAAGAAATCGTTCATCAATGCTTCCAGTGACGTGAGCAATTCCTCATTGGAACCCTGAATAAAAATAGAAGAAAACCAGCTGATTTCCCCACGCCGACTTAGGCCTACGCTTACGTGATGACCAGTGCATACCATTTCATAGATGAAACAAAAATTGAGATGGCGATGCGAAACATGGAACCAAATTTTCCAAGAAACCCACGAAGTGGGAAGGCAATGAGAACCACTATCACATAGCGAAAGATAAACTAGCAGAAGCTGGGCCAAATGTGGAAGACTTTCTGGCTGGCTCTAACTATAGATGCCGGACTCAAATTTATTCTGCCATATGTGGCATGGAAAATTCCCATTGCATGAGGCAGTTGCTTGAGTTAAGAACAAACTAGAAAAAGAGCAATTAGTTTTAAATTTGATTATTTTACAATTCGAGAGAAAGAAAAACCTGCGTTCTCATGAAACGGAGTCATACATTCAGCAACCTTCGGCTCTTCATGGCTCCATCCACGCCCTTATTGGTGGCGGCATCGTAGTGGGTTTGGAATAACTTCATGCCTTTCCCGATTGACTTCCTACTTTTTCATTTTGAGTCCTTGGAATTTACATAGAAAATGTTCGGTGGGGAAGATCTGAATACCTTGTATTCGATTATATTTGACGTCATCCAATTTCACTGTGTGGGTTAAGTTAGGTCATGCTAATGTCTGACTGCCGGGCCATTTTCAGTGAAAGTCGGAATCGCTCTCATTTCTTCCATTGAAGTCCTCTGAGTCTAAGTAGCTCGTGTTAAACTTGTTAGGCAAGCTTGAATGCTTTATTTCCGTGGAGCTCCTGGGCTCAGTTTTTTTATTGCTATTTTTATTGTTTTTACTTCTTCCCCCATGCCAATAAATAATTGAAGTCCAAATTAACCTGAAGTTATTGAAAGTCTGTGAAAGCCTACTAATGTTAATTTTCATGCCTCTTCTCTTCTTTTCCAGGATCCTGTGAATTGACTGAGGTTCTGGGCTATATGGTAGCCTATACCACTCACGGGTCCTGCTGGTTTTGAAGACTTCCCACCAATCATGGATATGCAGACAGTGAGAGGGGGCCCTCCCCAGCAATCCTCTTCAGGAATAAGTTCCCCTTCTGGTCAGCTTGGCCATGTTGTAGCTGAGCATTACAACAAACTGAAGGAAACAGGCCTTACTGAAAGGTCAAAGAGCAGAATCTTCTACATGAGGAACTTCAATAATTGGATCAAGAGTATGATTCTATGTATGTTGATGAAGTCTTGGACTATTGTAAAACCTCTTTTTGTCATGAATATGCATTTACAAGAGTTTTTGTTTGAAGATATTTAGATAGAAAAGAATGTGAAAGTGCATGTGTAGAAGAGAAATGAGTAAATTGGGTGTCTGGGTTGTTGTCAATCCATTACTTTGTTTGGATTTCCTTTCTCCTCTTGTCTCTCAGACAAGAGGTTTTTCATTTGGGAGAATCTTCAATGCCTTCTTAGTTGTTTCATCCCTAATTATGATGCTTCCTTTCCTATTTGCCACAGCAAAAAAATGAATTTTTTTTCCCATGAGACAGGGAAAGGGGATTCCTAAAAAATAAGTGATTACCCTTGTGAACTGCAATTGCTGCCAAACACTAATATCCCTTGCTACAGGATAGAAAATTTAAAATGAAGCAAGGCTTTTTTTGCTTGTAGAGATCTTAACTTGCATTCCTTTCACATTGCAAGAATAAGTCCATTGCAAATTAAGGGGGTATGGTGTTGAAAAAAAAGATGGAATTGAGCTTACTGCCATGAGCTGCTTAATAACAGTCAACCCTCAATACGATAATAATACTGTTGGTCATCACTGATTTTGGTGCTATGTCAAATGAACTGCAGTGTGCTAGTGGCTACAATACCAAAATCTTTGAAAAAAAAGTTCACTTCATGAATGTGAAGCTTATTTTGCCATCCTAATTTAAACCTAACCTCTGATGCTCTACACTTGTCCTAAGCACTATCCCTCCTATGGCTACGAGTCACCTCTCACAATGCAATGTATGTGTAACTGTGTTTAGTGCTGGATGAGGGTTGTGGCACAAATGTTCCATTGTACAAAATCAACTAGAATTTATGTGGGGGAAAAGCATGTTTGCTCACACAGTGGTGTTGGCAGACAGTGGCTTACAAGGGTAATGCTATAACGGGTGAGCCAATTATAAGCACTAAGGAAGATTTGTTCCCAGGAAAGAGCTGGCAATTGGTGAGTGTAGCAGTATATTGGGAGTTGACAGTACCATAAGTTGACTTGCTGCTTTGGCCAAAGGGAATGAAGTGTCTCATCGTATGAGGCTCAATGCACCCATAGTCATCTTGAATTAAGATTACTCAAGAACAACAGCTCATGAACCATTACAGCATTCTGAGAACTTAAACATGAAATAAAGAAGTTGTTGTACATTATGCAACTTTGAAAATTATTGGACCTTTTTCCTACCCAAACTAGAAGGATCACTAAAGCTTCTTCAGTTTATTTAATATTGATGAATCAATAGCAGACACAGAATGTAAAAAAAACTGATGGGAATTCACCCAAAGCAACTAGTGAATGTAAAAAGGACTTCTACACCAGTCCTATTTTGAATCAGCTGTTATGTTGACCAGAGCTGCTGCATGTACTTGGTTTCTGACATGCAACACAAGTATTGTTGACAATCTGAAAAGGGCAAATGAAAATTTTGAGCTTTCAATATCAAGAATTTATCATTATTTCAGACTGAAGAATGTTTACTTTTCCCCAAGAGAGGAATGTCAAATGTTCCCTAATTCTTATTTTGCAGTCCAAAATATCTTTTCTAATACATTCTGAAATGGTATATCTACCCACTTGTCAGATCATCAATGATATGAGAGTTTTTTTTTGACATCATGAACTTGTGCAATGATGCCTCAGTGACATTGTTATATCTTCTCTGTAGCTGATGCTGTGGAAACTCTAGAAAGGAAAGGGACACCAAGCCACAAACTGCATGTTTTGGACATTGGTTGTGGGAAGGGTGGAGACTTGCTCAAGTGGCAAAAGCATGGCATCAGTCATCTCATCTGCACGGACTTGGCCGATGCATCCCTCGAGCATTGCAGGCAGAGGTACGCCGATCTGCAGCGACGCTCGGGGAATCGAGAGAGGACCTTCACTGCTGAATTCTTTCAAGCTGATTCGACCAAAGAGGTCATTCAGGAGAAGTTCAAGGACCCCAATATGTCTGTGGACATCACAAGCATTCAGTTCTCCTTCCATTACTGCTTCGAGAGCCTATCCCAGGCAAATATGATGCTGAAGAACGCAGCCAAGTCCCTCCGTCCTGGTGGCCTCTTGATCCTCACCATGCCTGACTGTGCTGATATTATGTTAGTGCCACTTCAGGATTTTTTTTTAACTTACATTTATTACTTCATTGTATCTCTTTAAAAAATCCTCAGTGAAATTTGGCTAAATTTTTTTAATTTTCCTCTTCAGGTCACGCTGGCAAGAATCAGGGTCTGAGGAATTTGGGAATGAGGTTTACAAGATACGCTTTGATTCTAAGCCAAAACCCCTTCCTCTGTTTGGTGCCAAATACTTTTTTTCCTTGGAAGAAGTGGTCAATTGTCCCGAATTCTTGGTTCATTTTCCCACTCTAAAACGGCAAGTTCACATTTTCCAAGCTGGTTTCAGTCATTCTACTCTTCCCAAGACAAGTGACTCGATCTGATTTATGATGTCACCCTTGCAGATTGGCCAATCGGCATGGACTCCGGTTGCTTTATAGAAAGCGGTTTCATGAGTTATTTCGAGAAAACAAAACGGATGGACGACAGCTTCTTGGACGCATGCAGGCTTTGGAAGTTGGTTCTCTAACAAGAAATCTGCATTCCTGTGGCTGCAAAGTGTATGATCCAAACCCATGATTTTTTTCCTGTGTTCCATATATTCTTTGCAGACCTATCCACCATTTGAAGGGGAAAGAGCCCAAGGGAACCCTGAATCGTATCAGCATGCTCGAGACTGGATCGGGAAAACATCTGAGGGAGGCAAAGACGACTCCTCGGTTCGTGTGGGTACCCTCTCGAAGGATGAATGGGAGGCCATCTGTGAGTCGTTTATGATGCCCATCTTCATTCTTCCTCTGCTGTGCTTGTGCAAATGATGGCACGATCCCCTCTTCCAGCCCTTTACATTGGCGTTGCTTTCGAGAAGATGTCTAAAGATGAGCAGCAGAAAGAGAGAACTGAATCTGATGAAGAAATTCGACAGCATCTCAAACGCTCAAGCACCACAGAGGAATGTTCTCCTCGGGTAAAACGTCCAAGAACCGAAGAAGAAGAGGAAGAACACGCAGAAGCAGAAGAAGAGGAAGAACACGCAGAAGCAGAAGAAGAGGAAGAACACGCAGAAGCAGAAGAAGAGGAAGAACACGCGGAAGCAGAAGGTTCGGATCTGGAGTAACCGAGAGTCGAAGAGGGAGATTTTGCAGTTGAAGTATCAAGGTCAAAAAGTCAGGGCTGTGCTCAAAGCGACCGAGGACCAAAGAGAAAGACCGACAGTCAGAGCATCTTAGGACCGAAGAAGAAGGGAGCTGAAGGAGTCAGAGAAGAAAGAAAGGCAATACTGGAAGGCATTCCCCGGCCCCTCAACCCTACCGAACTGGGGGTGTTCTTGTTAACTTCTTAAAATTTATCTGTTTCATGTGCTACTGTCCTGGCTTCCATTCTTACGAAAGTCTTTCCACATTTGGCTGCAATTTTGATACCTTCTCATGTTGTAGCTATATTATTCATATAAATTGAATTGTTCATAGATTGCGCGAAACGGCACCGCACGTATCGGCAGTTGCCGTCGCGGTGAAGGATGTTAAACCTGTCCACCTTCTTTGCACCATCGTCGTATTCGTCACGGAGCGAACCTAAGCCTTTGTAAATAATCTCCAAGAACTGTGATGATCAGAGGGAATGAGAATCTTGGTGAAGAATCTACAAGAACTCTGGTCCTGAATGGTATCTTTCCCTGTGAGTTTCACTCCAACTGAAAAGTTTGATCATTAAATAAACCGTTCCCAGTATGTCACCTTGTTGTTGTAGCTCACTCCTGATGGAAAGCAGGCATGATTTCGATGTGGCTCTTTATTCATGCATCTTGAGGCTTCCAAAGATAGGCACCTTAAAATTTCGTCCAATTATAACTTGTTTCCAGTGCATGTACCCCTTATTCTTGCCATTCTCATATGAATAGCCCCTCTGAAAACAGCTCTCCGCTGCCTTTCCACCAGTCTGCAAACGATTCGTGTGCCTCACCAACCACCCTCCCCCCCCCCTTCCCCCCCCCCTTCCCCTCTCCCTCCCTCCCTCCACCCCTTTACGTCGTTCTCTAATGACTTTAGCGCCTGCTGCACATGGTGAGGCAGTAGGGGCAAACTGCGCCTCGGTTCTTTTCAAATAATCCACACGTGTTACACTCTAGCTACCCGATTGATGCATGGAAACAGCACGGAAGATCGAACGCGTGCGGATCACTTCGCCCCTAATGCCCAGCAATCTTCCAAAGCCCTAAATAACGGGGGAAAGAAAAAAAAAAGGTTTACGTGTCGACGGTTCCAGTCCGACTTCGAGGATTGCGCAAGCCTCGAAGTCGACCTGATTAATCCCCAACCGGATACAAATCGAAGCCGACTGACGACTCCCCCCGGTTCCAGGTGGATGCGATCCCCTTCGAGAAGGGAAGATCGCGAGGGGGGGTTGCAAGGGGGGGTCGCCTATAAATTTCAGGGAGAGCGAGAGAGAAGCCGGGCTAGTAATTAAGACGCCTTTATGAAGCCTCGGGACAAATTACTGGGAAGGAAATCCATTCAAAGGCTTCTCACCCTGGCTCCAGCCTCTCCCCGTAATATATGAGAGCATTTACTTCATCTCACGGCTTCCATTAGGGCAGGCTGAAAAGGAATTCGGCCGCTACGAGCCGAAATTTCTCCGAGGAAATGAATTCCAACCCGATCGACAGCATCCAATTATATTATCTAAAAAATATTTATAAATCTAAAATAAATAGTGGAACCGGCATGGCACGAGAACTAATAGTATCCCTTGTTCTGAATCGGCACCCAGGAGTTCCCCTCGTGCCTCACGCCTTCGTGCCTCCCGCCCTCGTGCCTCGCCCCGTAATACTCCACCGGCTGGCGATGGATCTCCACCCTCTTCGTGTACGGACTCTCCTCCACCCGGTGGGTGTAAGTACTGGAGTACCCGTTGGCGACGCTGATGCGGGGGTCGACCTCGTACGGCGCCACGTACATCCGGCGCGGCTTCTCCGGACGCACGTCGTATCCGGGAGTCCGCCCGTAGA
>CAJPEV010002847.1:27606-38042 GCA_905338385.1 Darwinula stevensoni | reverse complement strand
CACAAGACAGAAACGTAATAACTATTCTCTCAGTCCAGAATATTGCATGCCGACGACTACCGTGTGTAACAGTTAACCTCCAAGGTGAACTACCTTCCTTTTATCAACTCATGAAACCCCGCGACTAACCTTATAAGAGGCCGTAATAAAAATATTTTTCGTATTAAGGAATATAATGTTATGATTCACAGGACGAGAGGGATCAGTCAATGGCCATCCTCGTCGCAGTGGTCGAACGCTGGAATGACACCCATCTTCAATGGAACCCTTCCGATTATGATGGGATTCGGGAAACCGTAACCCTCTACGAATCCGCTTGGGTTCCGGATAACATCCTTTACAATAGGTAAACTTGCCGTTCTTACTCGTGAACGAAGGTGATTATGATGCTCTGAGGTTTGCAAGGCAAGAGAGATAGGAATGCGTTTCATCCCAANGCTCTGAGGTTTGCAAGGCAAGAGAGATAGGAATGCGTTTCATCCCAAGCAATACATTTTGACTGTTACTTCCCAGTCATTAGGCTCTCTGAAGGAAGACAATGGAGCTCCTAAATTGCTAGTACATGGGAAAAATATAATATGCACTCTAAGAATCAGTGCAGACATTTTGTAGCAATCTTTAGTTCCTGAGTTAATTACGACTGTCCTCAATTAGCGCATCCGAGACATACTTGAAAGGAATTGTGACAACGAACCTCATCTTGGAATATACCGGGGAAGTGATGCTTGAGATGGTGGCACACTTCCGCTCCTCTTGCAACATTAACGCCAAGGGTTTCCCATTCGACAAACAGACGTGCACACTGCTCTTCATGTCCCTTACCCAGGACCAAGATAAGGTCTGTGCATTAGTCACTTTGTCATCGTTTAGACCAGTGGTTCCCAAACCTCCTTGTACTCGCTTTGAACCTTCAAGCTTCCAGTGGTACGCCTGCAACATTTTGGGAACCGCTGGTTTAGACCAATCCACAATGCTTGTCACCGATCAGATCCAGATGAGAGTACCGAATGACCGTGGAGCCGAGCTTGTGGCATACAAAGAGAGCGCAGAGTTCAAGTTGGAGTTAATTACGGTTGCGCATAGGAACTATACAGATCCTTGCTGTATTCTTCCCTTCTCTGCTGTGGAGTACTCCATCACCCTCTCCAGAAAGGGAATGTTCTTTCTCGTCATCAACCACATCCTCCCGATGGTCGTCATCAATATCATCGGTCGGAATTTTGAAAATTTTCCATTAATCCTTATCATGGTTTTATGACCCAACACAGAGAATATTCTGACGGTCTAAATCGTCCTCATTGTGATGAATTTTTGCAGCATAAAAATTCTCAATACTGAAAATTATATCACATGACTTATGAAGAGCAGTTACTGGAGGTTTCATAGATCAGGACATGCTATTTATATGCATCCTCCCCCACCTAGGAAACTGGGGAAGAGATCATTCGCTACTATGGCCCTCACAGTTCCTACCCTCATGGCAGTTTGAATCTGCATATCATAGCATCCTAATAGGTCCGAGGTCCCATAATAAATGTAGAATTCTTGGTAAAAAAAATGTTGGTGCTGCTGAAGCCTATCACATGTAGAAAAATTTAATCCGCTGAATACTCTGTGTATATAAATTACATATTGCAATGTGAGAGCGCAGTTATCTGTCCGCACACCTAAAAATATGATTTAACTCGCGGGAGTAAAACCTTTGCATGGTACAATTTTTAATGAATAATATTTTACAATGGCAAGGGGAAATTAACTTTATTCCCCCATTGTTATGAATGCGATAGGTTGTGACATCCATATAAAAGCATAACATCAAGGGGATGTGAGTGGACGCATCACCACAACCGATCAAAATGCATCGTATCAAAATGCTGCCACGTCTCCTCGTCTTACCTCATGCCAAGTGCGCTAGGGAAATGATCTTCAAAGTCTCTCTTTTTTAATTATTTCACGTATACAGTATACTTATTATTTGTGAATATCGGAGATCGGACTAAAAAGTTTCACATTTGGGCTCGTGAAAGATATCATTCGAACAAGCACAATGCCCCTCGTACCATAATGCGAGATTTACCATATGATTATTCAACTGGAGACGACATTTGGAAAAATCTATCTTTTCCTACGAGGTCTGATCACGTGAGCATATGCAAGGACTTTCCGGATTGGACTTATTCAGGATCCAAGGAATCTGTATTGAAGAATAGCGTTATGAGAGTTCATCCAGGCGATCCGTAGCTCTAAGAATGTCGATACCTTGTCTGGGATTTATAATTTTGCATGAAGTGTTTTAACATATTGTAACGTTTCGTTTTGATGGACTTCTACCAAAAATACTCATTCTGGTCACTGCTTTGTTTCAAATGTAACAGTATATCTCTACATTGAATACATGGCCATAAACGGTCAATCAATCCATTGCGTACGATGAAATAGTAATACATGGGTGTTACGATATTTTTTAATGAACATGTCCCAGTAATATTATAGATAAATATGTAATAAAGAGCATTCAATATTATTCATCCTTTGTTTCCATGCTGACAGCCCTGTTGGCGTTCCTGGTGCCATGCGAGAGCGGGGAGAAAGTGACGCTTGGTATATCCACCATGCTGAATATGATTATATTCCTAACTAGCATCCGGGACCTACTCCCACCCACCGAAGATATTCCGCTTATTGGTTGGCCTACCCCAACCTTCACAACATTCAAAACTCATTGGCATAAAATATAAATATGAAGGAGAGGACGGGATACTTCGCAAATTGAGTGTACTTCTACAACTTAACGAATATTTTTTTTTCCGGAAAAAAACCTTATACAGCCGAGAAGGTATTTAAAACTGAAGGAGTTTCAACCCCTAAGGAGTAAAGGACAAGAGCACAAAAATTATGGGAACACAAAAAATTAAATAGAACAAAATTTACCACCTCTTATTATATTCACACCAAAGTCCCAAGAAAATGCAACAAGAAACAGAACGTCCTCCTAGTGTCTGATATGAAACCATTTCCAGAGAGGGGATTTTCAACATTGCTACTCTTTCTAAAGGGAGATACTCCTGCGTGTGCATCTGTCTGGTTGGATTGGAGGTGGGCTTGAGCATCTTCACGCTTTATCTTCATTTGGAGGGCGTCCCTTTCCCCCGGAGCATGCAGAAGTTCTGTCAGCTTTTGGCCAGAATGCCCTTCATGAGAATGTCGCAATTCATAGAGGTCTGTTTCTGCTTTCTCCTTCCAGATTGACCTACAACCTCTGGCTCGGTACCCCCTGCACGTTAACCCTACACGACCTAAAACGGGAACCCACTTCCTCTCTTCAGGAATAAAATTCCATTGTAAAACAAAGGAGAAAATCAGTCTTGAACAGTTGCATGTCCAGCCTCATAAGTTGATCGTCTGTATGCTCAGATCATAACCAATTGTAGTAATTGCGCAAGTGAGGCTGCCACGGATTGTCTCACATTACTTATTTCAAATGGGATGAAGGCAAAATAATACAACTTTTTTCAATCGTGCATTTGGAGGCTGGACGAGTGATGGATTGAGAATCTATGAAGGAAAATGCTGTGAAGCACATTTTCTCCGTCAATATTGGAAGTGTGAATTGCTGATATTTTTAGTTATCAGTAAACATGCCACAATATCCACGGCTTTGAGGTCATCGCTTTTTGTGCCCTTATGGACTAGAAAATTGTGACTGACATGGGACTTACCCATGGAAGTAAGAAAGACGCGTTACGTCTCTCATAATATGGCAATTTTAATGATCCTTTTACAGGTTGAAAACGGAAAGGAGAAGAAGATGAAGAAGAAGGGCAAAGACATGGTAGAGATGAAGGAGGCTGGGGCTGAAAGACTCTCCTTTCGGCTTTTCTTCGACGATCTGGTTCGAATTTCCAAAAAACAGTCCACAAATGCTACCCACGGCAATGGTATATTTTTGGGTTTTTTTATTAACTCCTTTTGGAGTTATTAAATTATTTGGAAGGAGTCTCATGAAGCATAATGGATTTTTGCTCAAAATAGAATTGATAAATCGAGTGCCTTCGTAAGGATCTTACTGAAAGAAATTCATAATTTTTTTATGAAATGAAATACGAGGTGTGGCTATTATGTTTCCAGACTGGTTTTATTGNAAAGGCCATCGATTTCAAAGCATTGAAGACATTCAAACAAATGTGATGCAGGCTCTGAAAGACATCCCGAAAGAAGCCTTCCACCGCTGTTTCCAGCAATTGCAGCATCGTTGGGATAAGTGTATACGTTCTGGAGGGGAGTACTTTGAAGGCGATAAATGTGATTAATTTGTAAGTTTAAAAGTAAAAAATACAAAAATAAAGTCTGGAAACTTAATAGCCACACCTCGTATGTAAATCGTTATACAGAGGGCTTCACCGGTTCCTTGAAGGAAAATAACAGTTAATGAACATCATGCGTGATCTGTATACCTCTTTCATTTCCCTGCAAGGTCTTTCTTTAACACCCTATAATTTTATGTCTGAATGCTGAATGTTAACGGTCACTTAAGAATGCAAGTACTTCAATGAGGGTAAAAGAGATCTTTATTTTAATGGCTCTTCAACTCCCTAAATGAGGTTAGTGCATTCGGCCCTTAGATATTAGAAATACCAGACTGCCAAATTTCCCCGACTGTATGTATGACAGAGCGGGAAACAGAGATCTCGCCTAACAATGACGAGCAGCAGATTCAGGAGCGGAAGGAGGAGCCGAGGATGATTCGAGGACAACCGGTTTTCCGGGCCCACCTGGAGAATTGGAGAATCGCCTCTAAGATCCTGGATCGGTTCTTTCTCTTCCTCTTCGCGGTCCTCAATATTGCCATTTCTATTATTATTATGGCATGTTCTGGCGATTGAAATGTGGCAATTTCCTGTTCGTTTGTTTCTGCAGTTTCACATGTGGTATCTCTTACCCCTCTTCTTTGCTCGTCGCGTCACAATCTGCTTCAGGGTCAGCAACATTGTTGCTCTCCCTGTTCCTATATTCAAGAGAAACATGTTCACCTAAATCCCAGCGATCCTAGAAAGTGTTTGTATTGCTCCCCATAATCGAAGTTAGTGAGAAAAGGAAACTTGTTCCGGCGACAGTTGCTAAGAAATTTTGAGGGAATTGCACACATATTCGATTGCTATCGCCCATTTGTGCCCCTAACATTTTCGAGTGGGTATTTCGAGCAATGCCCTCTGTCATCCTGGTAACATGCTCAGTTCCGTCGACGATATGCACTAGTTTTCCAGTCTTTAGATGTTGACCGGAAGGAAACGTATGTCTTCCCACGTAATAGGGATCCATTCTGAACGTACCACAATTCCTTGATGGATATTGCACTGTGCTTGAAAACGTTTAGATAGATTAGGTGAATGATCTGGATAAATGTACAATTTTCAGTAATTTTCTGTGGCACTCATGCGTGAGCAAAGCATTTACGTCGCAGTATTAAATTATTACGCAATTCCAGACAGCAGGGAAATCTCCTACTTCATGCTATTCACCGAATGCTCCGATTCATACCAGCCCATAGAACTTCATTGAAATAAATAAATGTCATGAGCAGGTCAGTCTTACTTTATTGTTACCTAATTGATCAAGGCACAAATAAAACACCATTGTCAAAACAAAGACCGGACCTATACACAAAACTCGACCGCATACCTAAACGTTGCAGCTGGAGCATTCAATATTCTCTTTTTTGGAATTCTTTTCGTTGTGTCCGATTCGTATTTTATGAACCAACAGTATCTCTAATCTCAATCAACCCGCTGAAGAATGAGCTTTCGCCCAAGAGAAGAATGCATAAAAATGACTTACCTAACGATATTGACCGACTCCTCTTTCAAAGCAAGAAAAACATTAGAATCGTTTCGCGAAACATTATCGTGAAACACATAACATTTATGCTTCACCGGATGGAACGCCTTGAGTTGAATAGCATGCTACAACAGTTTGCAGCGCCCCACTGTCTGTTATGGATTCCATCTAATGAGACGTGTGACCAGCAAGCGACTGGTCTTATGGTCGATAATAGCTCTTCAATTTACAAGTCATGTTTGAAAGAGAAAAAGACTATATTTGAATTGTTTCTATGGCATTTGTGAAGCTATCACACCAAGCAAAAATCAACGTTATGTTAGCCTTCTCAGGCACTGAAATTAGAATTCTCCATATCTGGTCCTACATCTTCAGTTTAAGAAACATTCACAAGGATTAAATCATTAGCTATGCTGGCAAACCATCCCCTTCTTAGCTCGGAAGCCAAAAATTGTTGAGTTGGTACTGGGGCAGCAACGTCCAAATATTCTCGCCATATAAACTGCCAAGTCCATGCATTCATTGGCCCAAATTGACACCCAATATTGGCCAATATTGGCATTACTACTCCAGTAAAACCAGATGTTCGCCTAATACTGGGCCAACGTAGGTGCGTTTACTACGTCTTCACCAATACAACCTATATTGGGTGAATATTGACGAAGAAATGTCTCCCGAATATTGCAATTCTTTCAATCCAATATCGGACCAATACGATGATCTAATACACCCAAGTCTCATTAAAATGCTGGGGGATTGTTGATGCTCTCCAGGCCACTAGAAGGTCGGTCCTACGGGTCACACTTTCTAATACAGCATAGAAATGCCTTTTCCTTTATCCTTGGAATCTTCTTTCACTAGGTGAAAGACGATTTCGATCAGTCCAATCAGTTTCAGAAGTTAAATCAGTAATATGGATACGGGACGATACGGATCCCAGCTTTCCTTTTGAATGAACGTCCAAACTACATGCAATTGAAAGTGGTCAATTCCTTTGATATGTCAATGACGACGTCCAAAATAATTTTCGGAAAGGAGACATTGACTACTGGAATGCTCATGCACACTCGAATCCTTGACATGATATGAAATTGAACTGCGACTTCGATTTGACACATGGAATGACCTCATGCTTTAGCAATCAGATTCTTGATAAATTCTTTCGAAAGATCGTGGAACATTGATCCATCTTCTCACTCAAGAAAGAACTTTCAATATTCCCATGGATTACTGAATCTATTCACATTTTTTAACCTCAAACGTCTCTGAGACTGAGTGAAATGTTTGTCATGAAGTAGCGCTACAGGTTTCTGTTTCAGTTGCACAACTTTTGCAAGCAGAAACTGTTTATGCAAGTACGTATACATTTCAAATATCTACTGACATATTTAGACTCATGCAGTAGCTTACGATCGCATTGCCTGGTATATGAAAATAAATTCAACTGGGCAATTCAATTATAGGCGAGACATCCATGCAAACCAAACTTGTCTCACTATTGCTTCATTCACAACAATTAATGAGATTCATATCCTCAGGAATCGAATACTGCTGTTTACACATTCTCGTATGAACCGGAATCAATCAGATGCTGATTGCAACTTGGACTTGATCCTGCGCCAGTCCATGGATCAGGCCTTTCGCTGCCCTCTCCTCTATCCTTTCCAAAAAAAGGAGAGAGGAGACGAAACTGTACTGAAACATTGCATTGAAAGCCAGCCTATTGTCCCCAATATGCTGAATAAAAGAGGACCCAATCTTAGCCAATTCGTTCGAGGGACAATTCAGGGATGGATCCCTGAATGCAGAGTAAATAAAGTAGTGAAGTGCTAACAGGAAGCAGTGATTTTCGTAAGTACTGGCAATTGGAAAGTGCCGCATCCGATAATGCGGAAGTGAATCACGTTGGATTTTCTTCGGGGGAAAGAGGCTGGTCATCTGAGCAACGCCGTGTCAATGCCATCACTCAACATTCAGGATCGTGCCTATACAGACGAAAGTCCTTCGAAAGATGAGATTCGAACTCTTATCATCAGCACTGTTATGGTTCAAGGGTCAAGGTTTGGGTCAGGAGCCCTATCTGCCCATGACGTCCCGTGTTGAGGTCGAGCGTTCTGATAACATGCATCATAAGATACATAGGCCTGTCCATCTCGGATATGGTCAGTTCCAAAGTAATTGGGACGAAAGCGGCAAAAAATTGATGAGCAAAACGGTCATCCATCTTACGTTTCCTCAATGTGTAAGTACTACACTTAGACCAAATATGCATCATTGAACATTAACCACCTGAAGTGGGGTGGTTTTTATTACTTCCATACCATTGTATTTGAATGAATTGAACACTTGCTTGGTGAATCTCGCTTTTTGCATAAGACGTTACGTCAGCAACGCTGGAAAACTCTCCTTGCTAATTCATTTTAGAGCGACATAAAAAGTCATTTGGCATGAAGAAAGGTGGTTCTCCTACTGGTTCTCCACTTGAATACATTCTTTGTCGATCCATTGTTTCACTGTGAAGATTTCTTTTTCTTAGGTCAGGAGTGGCGGTTCGTGCCGTAGCAACAATGCAATGCTTTTCGGTTTGCGTTTCATGTCATGGCCGATTTTTCTTTCACGATTGATGAAGTAAAAAATAATAACATGAACTCTAATGTTTCATATGCCCCGCAATTGGGCTGCTCCTCCAGTCAACACTGACAGTGACGATCTTCGCAATGGTGTGGTTGAACGCTAAAAAGAAATGTTGGTGAAGGTTGCACAGGACGGCCGGCGATGAGGCAGTCGCCGCAGATGGAACGATTGGTCTTGACACGGAAATCATATGTGCCACCGCAGTTGCGGTGCAAACTGCGGAAAGCGGTGATTTTGGAAATGCTAGCCGTGGTGGTCGTTGCATTAGAATGAGTGAAGAACAGCGCGCAGCAGTGAATGCTGCACGTAGGGTGGGTAGGGCTGCGCAGACCGCGGAACAGCGGGAGGCAAGGAATGGTGAGCGCTGGAGGAGCGCAGGAATAGCGCAAGAGGAGCGCGGGAGAAGCGCAGAAGCGAACTGCTCCATATCTTTATGTAATCATTTTCAAATTTCCGCCCATTTGACTGCTAGCGTAGCAGCCACAGGCCGCTAGTCTTCCTTAAAATAAGCCTTCCAGGAAGTGGAAAAGGAGGAGTTCGAATGGACAAAAAATAAATCACCTTCTTCCATGTAGGTCACATTATATTGCAGGTGAAAAACAGGAGTTCCATAGCGACATGCTCTTTTACAATTGCGAAAAGACAGTGAAAAAAGACAGTGTCTGACCTTCCTCAATGAAAATACAAGCAGCAAAAATGAAAATAAGCCATAGGCTCATCATCTTTACCAAGTGCCGCCAAACATGTCAATATTCTTCTGAATATATTTCCATTTTTAAATGAAAAAACTAGAGCACTGTACCACGAAAACCTTAGGAAGGACTGGCATGGTCCGCGGAAGCTCACCACAATCCTTGTCCAAGCGTTCTAATTTGAATATAACCAGGCACTGTTATTGACTGGTGGTGATCAAGTTAGCATCAGGAATTTCGCGGTCCCCATCCTTGCCCGAGGTCATCCGCGCCTCTGGAATTCCAGCTATCTCCTCCAGACATCTCAGACTCACTCTCTTCTCGCATAAGAAGTGAGAGCTCCTTTGAAGAGGATTCACTTCTCGAGGTTACTCTCGAGACCGACTTCTCGGAATCGAGCATCACCACCGAATGCCACCTTTGTGACCCGTAATCGGTTGTAGCTCCATCAGATTCAGTTGAAACGAGGGCAATGTGAGATGTGGAACTTTCCGACGGTGTAAAAGTTTCAACGATACTGGTTTCTCTTGGCAGAACAGCAGACTAGGAGTTCTAGGATTAACAAACATTTACATAATCGTGAACATCGAGAAACTAGTATTAAAAGATATAATGAAAAGAGCATCGATGCCAGTGAATGATGAAATAGAAAGAAACAAAGCAATGTGCTTTACCATTACGATCAAAGAGACAAGGTCGAACTTGTTCTGCTGTTCGGAAGCCTTGTACCTATTCGATGCGAAGTGCAGAAAAAGTCTGACTCCGATGGGTACATGACCCCTTGGAACACGTATTCCCATTGACATTTTAAAATATTTTTTTCCCTGGCGTGAGTTAGGATGATATGCAGGGTAGTAAAAAAAAGTATTAACTTTAACGTGCATTAAATCAGGGTGTGGTGCCTTGATTTGAATGAACTTTTAAGAACACACAAAATAAATCGTTTTCAGCAGATATAAAATTATACTTTATGATATCATGAGTTTTTTGTTTCATCCGTATGAAAATGAATGGCTCCATTCGGAAAAGTGCTGCAATGGTCCCCGGCTACCGGTTGAGTCGGCGCAGCGACAGCTGTTGTGAATAAGAACACGTTTTCTTTCCTGTATACATGTTTTAAGATGTGTCTCTTCCTTTTGCAACATTTTTTATCACTAAAACAGAGCAATACCGTGTTACTGAAGACTAGGCAGTGATCGAGACCTTGCAAGTTTATAATAAATGGGAAGCCAGAATGATTATGAAGGAATTCATAACGAAAACAAGGTAGCCAAT
>CAJPEV010002847.1:0-14270 GCA_905338385.1 Darwinula stevensoni | reverse complement strand
GGAATATATATTTCATTTAAAATGCAGCAGTTTTGCTGATTTGAAAATTAAATAATACATATTTATTAAGTGATAACCGGGCTCACTTCCATGTGTAGAAAGAAAGTACATTATAGTATGCGAGAAATTGTTTGCAAGACACAATGTTGATTATTTTTGTAGATAAAGGAGATTGAAGGTGGAGGAAAACAATGATTCTGCGAGTCCCCCTTTTTAGAGCCCTCCACTCATGAATTTTTCTTTATCTGAAACTATGGCAGATACAGAGATAAATAAGGAACCAAGTTTCTTCGTTGGGTGCAAGGACCACATGTATATTTTTCAAGAAAATTGAAAACAGACTTGACCCGACAGAAAAACTATGAACCTGCCTGATTTAAAATGAAACCATGAACCTGTTTTCGGGCAAATAAAAAGTTAAATGTGGATACATTACAGCCCCTTCAGTCCTGAATTTGAATTTAAGAGATGCCCGGACATATATTCCCCTTTCAACCGTCCACGAAGAAGTCTTTTCTTAAAATTCAAATTTCAAATTTAAAAAGATAAACTACAAATTAAAATAATGCAAATATCCAAGGAGGTAAGAGGAGTCGGTATGACCATGACACCTTGCAAAATGTATGAGAAAAAGGTGCTCCTGAGTCCCACCAAGGCTAAAAGGGTGAAACACATAATAAAATGAGTATTAAGACGGAACTGACCAACTTCATGAGGCCATAGGAGGACCCAACATTGAGGGCGACAGTAGTCCGACATAACTGCTGGGCTTGGACTCTCACCTTTACCTCGAACCTGATCCCGACGATCGTGAAGCGAGAGCGAACGGTCTCGTTGTGGTACTGTTGATACCTGGAGGCAAGATGCACGACTTTAACATAAGGTGATAAGACGTGAGATAGCAACCTACGATCGGGAGAAGAGAGACTCAAAAGAGTCACCAAAAGTTGCAGCCGCGGGCGATCCTGTTATTGGGATCGTCGAGTCTGTGGAACTCGTACCTCGGCAGGCATTCCTGGTTGTTTCCCACCTTGCAGTCCCACAAAATCTCTATCGACACCACACCGCCCTGGATCCGATGTTGATACCAAGATTCGGTTCGTCTCAATTTCTGAAGAAGTTGTCACGTACCGAGACGGCGATGTCGGTGAAGTTTTCGATGCCAGCTCCCTCGAGGATGGTCCCCATAGCGATCATGGGGCAATGTGGATCCTCCTTGGGGTGAAAATGACACTTGAGTATTCGACCGACCCTGGACACCTTTGAGATGTTCCCCCTGAAGAAGGATTCACGTCTCATTATCTCAAGTTTGCAATGAAGCCGAATCGGAATGTAAATAGGCCATCTCTTGATCGCTGCGATTCTACTCGAGCTTTGTTATGCGCTATTCCATATCTCTATTGCAGTCTATTGCAGTTCAGCAACGAATCGAACATATTACTTGACGGGAACCATTTTCGCAACTCTGTACGACATTACATCCACTTCGTAACGGGCTGACAATGTTGATATGTTCATGAAGTTCTCCCACCTGCGATAGTGATCCCCGGAATTAGGGAAGGAGACGAAGTTCTTGAAAAAAACGGTGCGATTCATCGCGTCCTGCATGAGGATCACCCGGCCCCTGAGAAAAAGAAACGACTACTTGGAGTGAAACAATGCCGCAAAAGGAGAATGGAGGAAAGAAACAAAGGAGAGAGACTCAGGATTGTCGTCGTCCTCCAAGGGGCACCAGGCGCGGATCTCCCAAGTGAAATTCCCCCAGTCGCTGGCGATGCAGCGACCCGTCGTCATCCCATTCCAGAGGATTTGTCCAGCTGGACAGGGATTTGGGGAATCTGGAGCGCATATCGCTCCTGGCACTGTGGGATCCTAAGACCGAGACTGCTATTGTAACGAATTGAACTTGGGAGCTTCAGAAAGCAAACCGTGAGCATGATATGTGTCAAATTTCACTTGAGGCATGTAACGTTTTATGAAGGAGCAAACGAAAAGACGTGAGAAATAAAGTTTCCAACTAATCTTTTCGAGTAGGTCAATTGAATGGCCATGGTGTATCTGAATCATGCCGACCATTTGCGTGACCCATGACATTGATGTCATGGGTCACGCATGTGCATTCCTACTTGTTGATTATCATGACTTCTGAATACCTTTTAGCGACATGATCTAATTTATTATTACTCCATATTGATAATATCTTTGATGTTTCTTCTATTTTTATGTGGGATGTTTCCCCTTCATTCACGCTAAATGACATTATCTCAGTGTCCCCGCCTTCTGAGGACATTTTCTGGAAATGTAATGACTAAAAAGCCTTGTCTTCATGTCGCTTCATAACCACAGTATATTTTAATAATGATTGATCAAAGGTTGTGTTTTTAGCACCTATGGAGAACCTTTCCCTCGTTAATTGACGTTCCCATTATTCTTCCTATTTCTCCTAATTACTCCACATCATCTAGCCTGTCGATTGCTTGGTGATTGATCACTATTGCATTATTAGAAGTACACTTCGCACACAATTGAGAGTGTACTGGGCAGTGATTTCTCAACCCAAATCCTTTTTTGTCAGTCATTCATCCATCTTTCGTTTCTTTATTTTTACACCTATGATAATATGGAATTCCTGTAATGCTGACCTGTTTTGATTCTCACCACCACCCAAGAGAAAAGCGTTATACTGGCACAAGGCGCCATAATATTATATTGTTCTGATTTGAGAAAGCAACTTCCGCTTCTATTGAAGTTGGACTCAGCCTGTAGAAGCTATAGCAGTCGTTTGCATCACAGCAAAACCGTCTTTAAAACCGTCTTCAACCCTTTCAGACCCGAATTAAGACTACTATCAGAATAATATGCTTTTTGCATTATTGAGCTCTTTCGTTATTGTAATTTAAATATGTATGTTCTATAAATTGGTTTAATATTTTGTATGAATTTACCGTATTATACCATATCTTATATACTATCCACGTAATTACATAATTGAAAATAATAAAAACTGACAGGTGAAAGAAGACCTCCGATGGAACTGAACTATGCATACGCGCGCTCATTCTAGCGTGATATGGGGCACAAAGACACCAGAATCCCAAGAAATTACCATAGACACAATGAAAATGCAATATCCATTGGAATGGACGCCAGGTCTGAAACCCAAGGACTCTCCTAGTTGCATAAAACTCACTCATACCAAACGGGAATAAATTTGCCGAAAGCGAAGACCTGCTATTTTTCTCTAGAATAATGCGACGTGATTATTTCAGACAACTTTCAACTTTCACAGATCGGACGAATGTGCCTCGACAGCGAATATGCGACGTCTGACCTCGGGACAGAGTCCGACGATTTGATTCGGAGCGATCAAGACGCTCGTGGCGACAAAGAAGACATTGTCCTCCGACGCGGGGATCTCATGCTCCAGCGTGTTCGCGATCTGCCGGTACGCCGGTCTGAACTCCTCGGGTACCTGAAAGGCGGAGGGAAAAAATAATTGAAAACGAAAAGTAACTCCAGCAGGCAAAGAATGACCGAAAACGAACGAGGTCATCCTCAGTGAAGTTGCTGTAGGGAGGATCCTTCAATTTCACCTCGACACTACTCTCAAATTCGACTTGTTTGTAGGAGTTCTGCTTGTAGAAGCCCTCATACCTACAAAAATTATCCTACCATCAGATTTTCTCTCGGAGAAAGATACATGGGGAAAACATTTTTCCATAAATTCATTGAAGGGAACTCAAGGAAATTCCCCATGAAACGCCAATGGTGTGAGATGTCTTTATTGTTTGAGGTGTCATTATTTGTTAGTGTGCCACATGGAACGCACCCAGAGAATTTTAGATTTTATATGCACAAAAAATGGAAACGTGGCACCAAAACTCACAGCATTCATCAGAATCTATGCACTGTGTGAGGGGATCACACCCCGGGATTGTTACCTGGGCGAAACTTTAACAATTTAATTTAATTGTCATCTGAAATTCTCTTCCGTGTGTTCCATGCGTCGCACTAAAAATGACGCATGACAAGATTTGAATTTAAATCCCAACGCAAAAATCATATTTTGCATATTTTGACTGTTGCAGCAGTTAATTATTGGTTTTCCTGCTTACATTTCCTCCTAAATTGCATAAATATCATATTAATATCAAAGTGTTTTTTTTTAGTTTTTTCTACCTCATACCTCATTTTATCTCGGAGATTTGCAATATTTAGGTACGATTTCACACGTAACAGCCTCTGCATGAGAGCTGAAGCTGTGGCAACGGGACAGAGTCCAGACAGACATGCGTGACAACAGCCTTTTAAAGAGGGCATTGCTTATAACAGCTACAACTGGGTAAACGGTGCGGGAAGACTTTCCTGAAATGGGAACGATTTAAAACGTTAATAAAGTGTCACATAATCGCAGATAAGATAAAATATGTTTGAACTCGAAATAAATCAGGGAAAGAAATGTAACGTAGTGATAGCAAAGAGGCCAGGGCAAGCTATGTTATCGCCATGAAAATATACGGTCACATTGACTATGTACAAGAGAAACATTGCGACCGTTCTGCACCGCACGAGGCATGCTTCATCCAGATAATCCAAAAAATATTACAAAAGTCATAACGCACATTGATTTTTTTTTATTTCTTGGAAATTAGGTAAAGACAGTGGACATCGCTCAGTGAAAAAAAAACTGTCCAGCTGTAGCGTTGGCACCCATGCTTTCTATTATGGGCAATGACCAGGAAATCAAGAAGCTCTCAGACGGGGAGAAAAATGAGAACAGCGACAGATGCCCTTCGATACTGATGAAGAAGCACCTAATTCATAAAAAAAATTACATAGAGGGATGGAAGTGGTGTATTGTTCTTACAGCATGCCGTAAGGTCATGGTGGTCAAGGTGAAATCATAGGGGGGATTTTGAAGCATGCATCAAAATGTATGCATCAAAACTCATTCATTTCCATATGTCCTAGGGTTTAATTGAAAGTGTCAGTCAATATAAGTAGCCCTGAGGGAGCGTCCAAATTTCTTGAGCTAAAGAAGTCTTCCCCAGCACAATTTTCCCAACCTGGGCAATTCTCTTTTCGAGCGCGGATAGTTTGCTGCGTTCTCGCTACTGTAAGAAAAAATGTGGAAAACTGGAAGCGTCAGCAAAATGAAGTCATTGATGGTTTTAGTGCAGGCCTAGCAAAATTTTAATCGGAATTCTGGTTGGCGTCATTAGGGAGCTAGCTGAATCCCATTCTTGGGACTGGAATGCGATAATTTGATGTTGCTCTGAGGGCGAGAATGGGTATTAAACACCGACCATTCCAGAACACGGTCTCCTAGGCGTTCATTGATAGTTCTGCTGTAATGCGATGCGCCAGACGTGTATATTAACGGTCCAGTTCATACAAAAAAAAAATATATATATATATATTTTTTTTGGGGGGGGGGGCTTTTTTTTGGCCAAAATGCATGATACGATGAATTTGACGCGAAGCCTTTCTTTGTTTTGCCTCCCTCGCGCTTCACAGGTGCTTCTGCATGTGACCGCATGCGCGCGCGAAGGCGAATGACAAGGAAGCTGGGACCCGGAACGACTTCCTCTGGCGCCAGGTACTTTCGAACATGGTCACATTCGAAAGAGTAGTTTTAGGAAATTCTGTAAATTGCCCAATAGTCGAAAGACAATGATGCCAGCAATTAGAATATGCTCCATGAAAATGGCCGAACGCAAAACGTTTCTTCAGGCATTGCCTACTGAAATCCCATACAGTGATTTCAGGCCCTTTCAAGGGAGAGATGAAAAATACTCACCACTCCATTTCCCTCGAAATGAGCCTGAGGCAACCGTTGGTGTCATCGAATAACAACCAACTGGCGGGGTCGTGATGGATCGTGATGCTGGCAAAGAAGTAAGGGAGGGGGAAGGGAAAAGAAGAGAGCGGAAGATTAGTGGAATACGATCAAGAGACATCGCTCATTTTATTTTCTGATTTGAGAGCTGTAAACGGGAAGGCAGCACGAAACCGCAAGGAACGTCTGAGAATGAGCCATAAAGATAGCACGTGTGGACATAAGTCTTTCTCCTTCCCATAAACGAGATGGTGCAAAACATGAGAGCAAAGGCGAATGGTATTGGATGCTCTTCGTTTTTACCTGCCGTTCAGATGTGATGGAATCCTTGAATGCTGTAAAAAAAAATTAAATAACTAAATATATATATATATATATATATCCTTCCCCGTTAGTCATTTTCCATCTCTCTAGCGTAGCCAGATTTCGATGAATTGATGGTATGAACGCATTGCATCCAATTGAGAGGAAGTCGTTCGGCAAGGCTGAGGTTGTTTATACGGGATTGAATATGTGGTTGACATATATTTATTAGGATTCCACTTTGGTCAGACTCATCCACGTCGTCTGAAAACACGTTAGCAAGCATATTATATGAATAATAGCTGCCTGTGGCCGCAATTGCGGTCTGCCTGCCTTGCGAACTGCCTGACACGATCCGCGGGTCCAGTTTCCAAAGTACTATCGGTGATCGAAGTTCGAGTTGGGTGTGGGCCATAATTCGAATAGAGCCGATAAAGTCGGAAACTCGATCTGTGAGGGTCTACAACGAAACCAGCGGCGAAGCACCCCCCCCCCTTCTTTTCCCGTCCATGCTGCGCTTATGGACGGAGAGACTGACAGAAATAGAAAAAGGTTGGGTATTACAATGCAGTAGAGGATCCATGAATAATCGAGAGAGTATATGATCGAGAGAAGCACTCGCCACCTCCGGATAATGCAGGAAATGTGACGTTTATCCTACGCTTTTGAGCTGTTTTGTGGGACTCGAAATCTTGTGCAATTGCGTCACGTATGGTGCAATGCTAGCTACAGAGAGGGGGCGAGATGGTTTTACTCTTGGAAGGACGAAAGTGCGCTCTTCATGACGAAGTCGCACGTGCATGTGCAGTTGCATGTGCAGTTGCATGTGCAGTTGCACATGCGAGGACGAAACTGCACGCTCCATGACGGTGTGCAATATCGTCGCGTAAAGTGCAATTACGTCTCGATTGATATACCTAGAGGGCGCTGAATTTGTCTTGAAACTTCCCATTTCCACCGACAGATGGATGAAACATTATCATTTCGCGGGTGTTTTTGTCTCGTAAAAATACCGTGACTTCATTTAAATTTAATATTTCTACTTGACCCTCCGGCCTCAGGACTGTATTTAATGGCATATACTAGACCGATTCAAAAGGAACGGAACTTTCGCTGCAGCTGAAATAACACTCGTCAAAATTGTTGACCACTCTGCAGGCGTCAACTATGTTCACTTTGCGACTAATGGTAAAAACGGCAGTGGTCTTTCGTTTAAGGAACTCTGTTGGTGATAAAAAGAAATAGCCATGGTCAGTAACTTTGGGCGGATTTTACTGGAATGCCAGCGCTGGAGCGAAGGGTAAAGGTGAAGCTCTGAAAATCGTTCACTGAGACTCTCGAGCTTTTGCTAAAGATGTACGCACAGATATCTACAGGAAGTACATGTTGTACATAGGTACATTTGCTGCAAAAGCTCGAGAGTCTCAGTGAACACTCCGCTCGAATCCCATTCATTGGCATGGTCGCAATAAAGATGTCGCTGTCGATCCTCCACCAAATTGTGCGACTACATGAGAACAGTTGAACGTGGAGGTAATCGACTTGCAAAGCTAAATGAGAAAAGAGTGTCTTCCACATATTGACTTGGCTGCATCAGACCTGTCGATGCCTCTCGCGATCAAACGGCGAGAGTTTATAATCCATGCTTGTTTTTGAAACGACTATCGCCAAGAGCCACAGGCGAACATTCGAAGGAATTTAATTTTGCCTTCCTGAACTTGTATTTACCCACAACTGTGTTTAACTTTCTCAAGAGCACTCTGGCAAAACGTTGAAGATGAAGATAGAGCCTAAATCCCGATAAGGCCGATACCCAGGCAAAGATGGCATCTATACACTGAATGTTGTGTTCTGATAAGTTTTTGAATTGTAAATACTGAACAATATCTGAAATTATTTTCAAAATTTACGTGTTCTGCACTAAAAGGGAAGACACGAAATTTCTATACCTACTGTTCTATGATTGACTTACAAACACTTTTATGAAGAGATCATATACCTTCATGTTATACAGTATTTGTGAAAAAATCTACATCTTCATCTAAAGGGCTACATTGTCATTTCGCGCAATTTGCGCGGGGCTCCGCTAGTTATATTCATAATGCATGGCATCGAGCTTCGTTGTGGCACGTTTCGGATCTAGGACAATTTGTACTTAGCTCCTTACTAAATAAAGTTTGTCATTTGGCCCCGTCCGCAAGTTCAGCGCTGAAGCGATAATTTTCCCATGTGACCCAAAATTGAAATTAAAGAAAACGTTTGAAATGACCCCAGGTTTGCAGTATCCGGGATATAGTCCACTTTATAACCAGTCTCGGAGGTTCCTGTCGGTACAGCAGAGTAGATCTTGCATAAAGAGTACGAGTCGAAGCACGATATCCGTAACTACTGACTCTTTCCTACCGAGGCCTGATTACCAAAAAACGGTGATTGCGAACATTCAACGGCCAAGCTGCGCGGCATTCAAATCAAACCTCGACTTCTTTTTCTTCAAAACTTAACGTACTCTCCATTGAAAGGCAATGTGGATAGTCGGTCAGTCTCGTTGGAATCCTTCGGCATGGCCAACATCGTCAAAAAGACCCATTCAAACTCCACTCACGGCAATAGGGGTTCGCTCAGTTATGACAACGAAACGTTGACTTTTCATCCAAGGTACGTTAGATCTCGACAGTGAAACCTCGTCTTCGTTCTCGACTGCGAATGCAGAGGTTGATGCAAGTGCTGAGAGCTTTTAAAGAGATACAATAGATTTTTTAAAATAATCATCCGCCAAGAAATGGTTTCTGAGTATTTCTATGATACCCTCATAGAAATACCCTCATAGAATATTTCTATGAGGGTATCACTCATGACTTTGACTTGGGGGGGGGGGAGCATAGCTTAGTAAAACCTGCATCGTTTTCATGGTCTGGGCGGCTCTACACGGTATAACAGCGGTACAATTGAAATATCAATTTCTGAACGACTGAGGTAAGAAATGAGCAGAGATATAACGGAAAAAGTCGAATGCTTCGGCTCCTGTGGCCTACATCAGGCCTTCATTGCTTTTGCCCTTGAAGGCTCCAATACCTGAAAGTTGCGATTTTCAGGCCTTTTCTCTTTTGCATCGACTCCATCCATGGCATGAGCCCTTCGTGGGCCGCCAGCCCGATCTGCTCGACACGATCCACGGGTCGAGTCCCCAAAGTTCTATCTGGTCGGGTGCAGGCCATAAATCGGGCCGATGAGGTCGGATGTAATAAAAATTCGATCCTTGAAGGCGTACGACAGAGAGAGCGGCTTAGCGTCGGAGCGGCCCGGGGAGTGGGGAGAGCAGGGTGGGGGGAAGGGACGTGCCCCCTTTGCATTTCCTGGAAGGAAGTCAACGATAGAATAAAGAAAATACATATGACATGCGTTAAAAGCAATCCTAGAGTTCGCATGCCCCCCCCCACCTCTCCAATACTTTTTCCAGTCACGCTACGCTTATGAACGGAGAGATCGACGGAGAGGCAAGAAAACGTCTGGTATTATTATGCAAATGAAGGTACATAAATTATCGAGAGAGTATCTGTATCGAGAGGACTCCTTCGGCATCACTGGCTAATTCGGAAAATGAGTCGTTTATCCGACGCTTTCGAGCTGTTTAGTAGGACTCGAAATCTTATGCTATTCCGTCACGTATAGTGCAATGCTGGCGAGAGAGAGAGGGGGGGAGAGAATTACCCGATATAATAGACGACGACGCAGAATTGAAGAAATCTGAGCTTGACAGAGGCTGGTCGGTTGGTAACCGGTGTCGCCGGCATCTCGCACTAGAAAAAGTTCGAGGCGACGTGACGCAAGCAATGCTTCGCAATTGATTCTTTCCAAAGAAAGTATCCCCGAAACCCGGAAATGCCACATTTCAGCCTCATCGGGCAATTTACGCCAATAATTCAAACGATAAAAAATGACTATGAACTAAACAAAGATTGATGGAAAACATATGTACATAAATGATGAAATAGTGATGAAATGAAACCTACACTGACGTAGGACACGCGGTATTTCCTGTAAAAATTTAGATGGAAAACTCAAAACCTGTGTCAAATGAAGTCTCAATCTAAGATCTCTCCAACAAAGCTAAAAAACTCCTTCCTTGAAGCGAGAAAGGAAGAAAACGGTTTTCCAATAATTGGTGACATCTTTCTCAACATCTTTCAACTCGTCGAGGAGAAGATGACGCATTAAGTATTGAATACTTCACCTGCGATTCTCTCATCACCGGCGAATTAACTTGCAACACAATTTGAACTAACTCTTGTCCGTCTGACTTCCAAGAGATTCGATTATCCGGATTAAACGTCGGTGCGAATTGAAATGACAAACAGCGATTTCCTTTATTTTTCTTTATATTCCTGCGAACGCCTATTTCGTTCTATTTCCGTAAGTTCAGAGCATGCCAATTGATGTCCATAGTTACACCGAGAATCCATTTGGTAGCAATGAATGAAGGAATCTATAGTAAACTAGCCTAAGCGGGAAAGAAGGTGAATGTAGTAACGTCTTACATCTATCAATTTACATGAATCCCGGTTTATTGATTCTGGTATGTGATTTTAGTTTTAATTAACGTTAGTACTCATATTCACGTAGTGCTGAAAAAATAAAAAATCCGACGTTTTCTCCGTATTTCGTTTTTTTAATAGATAAAAAATTTAGCAGTTAAAAATTTTATCTGGAAGTCATAATCAAAATATACCTGGCCAGGACTTTCTGATCGAGAGTTTCCCAGCATCTCGAGGCTCCTCTGAGAAGACACTCACTTCCAAATGGACTCCAGAGTCAGTCGCACAGTCTCCGAGCGAAGGAGACCTTGAACAGCGCCGCCGGGCTGAGGTCTCCCTACCGAGTGGGAGCAGAACTCTTGGAGAGAGAAGTAGCGAGAGAGCCGGTGATAACAAGAGAAGTGGAATCTAAATCGGGAAAAAGTGCCCCCCTCCCTCATCAGGACTTCATCTTTATCTATTAGAAGTGCAACCGGGCAGATTCGGCGAACTGGTTTTGAAGAAATCTCAAAATAGGCATCCACGATCGTCTCTGAGCTATTAGTAAGACGTTTCGCGAGAGACTTTCAAGCCGACTCAGCGGAAGGCTTTTCTTCTTCTTTTTCGCTTCGGCTACCGGGAAGAATTTGCAGGCAAAATCTACTCTCTAGAGATTGAGCCTTTGATAACGAAAGATTTGCAGTCTATAGGTGGCCCACTCCCTCATGAGGAGTTTTATTCCGCTCTATTATAACCGCAACCTTGAGCTTCGGCAAACTGGCTCTTTAAAAAATCGCAAAATAGGCATCCATAATAGTCGCTGAGTTGTTTGAACGCCGTTTTGTTAGAGACTGTCATGCCTAATCTGCGAAAAGCTTTTTCCGTCCTTTTCAATCCTGCTACCCCGCGATGGTCATTGTGAAATTCTGGAAAATTATCATGATCTGATTTCATCGCTACCACTTCCTGTCAGGACAAACATTCTTTTCCGAAAATTCCGAGAACTCTATCAATGTCATAGTTGCTCACCTAACTAGGAAGGACCAATCCTTCCAATCTCCCCTCCTCCTTTTCCCCTCCCCTTCCCTGTCTCCTAATAGTTTTTGAGTGGATTTGAACAGAATCTCTCTGCATCCCCTGGAACTGACAATAAACGAATGGCAAAACGCCTCACGTGTGAGGTGTTTGTGGAAAAGAAGCTGTTTTCCCAAAAGACATTACATGATAACCTCCTTCACAGGAAATGAGAAGGAAATGAAGAATAAATCAATTATTTCTTCCGTATGTCATCACTTTTATATTTTATCAATTCCACCTCGGAAATTTCCTTCAATTTCATGTAATTTCGGAGAGGGGAGATAAGTTTCTTCTGCAAGGACATTCCTATGGTTAGAGCAATTTCCCACTGCAGAGAAGTGATAATAATGACTTCTATGGAATTTAATGTATAGAATAAAACTTACGCTTTAGGAACGGTATTTACTTTCATTTGAAAATGTAATAAAATGCCGCTTCAGACATTGGAGGAAAGTATCTGGTGGATGAAGAGCAACTTTCGTTTACATTTTCTTTTCCCATCCATTCCTCATACATACAATTTTAAAAATTAAAATTCATAACTTATCTTGCCATATTTCCAACATGTCCTCATTATTTCATATCAATACTACACCCTGAAGCCGTACTGATTATCCAAGATTATTAATAATAATGTTATTTCGACATTTTGGTAAAACCTGTTTATGTTTAAAAATAAAAAAAATTCTGAGCGTGAGCCCATCAGCAAAAAAAACTCACTCTGGGGGCAATAAAAAAATCACCGATGAATAGGTTAAAAAAAAAGTTTCCAGAGAATATGAGAGGTTTTAGTCAAACGGATAGACATGGAAAGCTGAAACTTGTCATGGACGTGCCAACTGAGACATCCAATTCAGGAAAAATATCAAGTTTGAGATGCATGCTCTGGGGCATATTTTTTTTTGGGGGGGGTGACGTTTTCAAATAATTTCATCTACCGAATTGGGGAGAAATAGAAAACTGAAACTTTGACTCACCAATAACTGAGGTGAAGGTGAGTTCAGAAGAAAGGCAAGTTTTGTGATGCATACCCTCGGGGCACAGCTTTTGCCTGCATCGGCTTTTCCGAAGATATTTTTGTACCAGAAAAAAGTGGAAACGGATATGACTGAAACACAAAGTTCTTCGACTAATGATTTCAGCAAAGAAAAATATACTAATTTTCATGCAAATTCTCTTCAAATTTGTATATATATTTTGCAAAAGTCGCGTTTCCTTTCTCTTTTTAAAAATCATTTTTATGCCTTGGGGGCTTATTTTTATCGATGCCTTTTCGTATATTTTTTGCTTCGGTCAAAGGGAGAGATACGGAAAGCTGAAAATGAGCACGAACGTGCCTAATGATGAGGTAGCATTAGTTGTTGATTAGTAGTTGAGGTGTCGAGTTCAGGATAAATTCGACTTTGTAGGTGTATGCTCTCTGGGTGTATTTATTCATGGAGACGTTTAAAAAGAATTTCATTAACTTCAGGCAAATGCAAAGACAGAAAGTTGGAAATGGACTCGAAAGTGTCCACTTCTTGAAGTGCTGATATCTAGGAAAATGTCAATTTTCAGATTGTGGGCACATCTTTCCAGGGAGACGTCTTATTTATTTTTTTTCACAGTCTTATGGAGCGACAGAAATCTGAAAATGAGTAATAGAGGCGAATGATATCCCGATTTTCCATAAGTTTCCATTCTAAAGATAATTATTATTATCACTCTAAAGATGATGAAAATTATGCCCCCTTCCCAGGGGCATAATTTTTGTTTGGGGACGTTTTCAAATAAATAATTTGGCTTCAGCTAAACGGACAATTATATTGTGTTGGGATAAATGAACTCAAGGAAATTCCTATGCAGCTTCACATATATTCCTGTAGAATTCTAAAGGTACATTTTCGCGAGATGACGCAGCCAAGGCAGTGATTATGTCGGAATAGGAGATGTTCAAATAAGTATTTTGCTTTTCGGAGGTGACCTAGTCCTGTTGGCATCCTCTGAGGCTGACCTCCAGCGGGCACTAGACAGGTTCGCAGCCGCACGCGATTAGTCTGGGATGAAGATCAGCGTGGTCAAAACTGAGTCCTTTGTCCTCTCTAGACAGCCTATTCAATGCACTGTGTGTTAGTGGAGTCCCATTGAGGCTGGTGGAGAAGTTGAAATATATAGGGGTAGCATTCACGAGAGACGGTTGGCAGGATGTGGAGCTAGAAACATGGATCGGTCAAGCAATTAGAGTAATGTGTAAGTTAATCCGGTCTGTGGTAATGAGGAAGGAATTTGGCACAACGCCATAGCTCTGTCTTCAAGTCTGTCTACATTCATATCCTCGCCTATGCTCATGAGTGTTGGCTAATGACCGAAAGAGTGAGGTTGCAAATGCAAGGGGCTGAGATTAATATCCTAAGTATTGCTGATGTAACGAAACTCGACAGGTTTCGGAACACAGGAATCCGGGAATCACTCGGGTGTGAACCTCTTCTCCAATTTGAGAGATCACAATTACGAACATGGTCAGGATGCCACGAAAAAGACGTGCAAGGCAACCCTTTCTG
>CAJPEV010002846.1:0-38069 GCA_905338385.1 Darwinula stevensoni | reverse complement strand
TGTAGTTTCCGTGACAGTACCTTCAATAGAAGTTGTATGTCAAAATATCAGGTTCTTCCTAGTAAATTACACAGTGAGAGGGATTATACATATGTTGTTGATTCGCAGGGTGGAGTGGTGATGAGCCGAAAACATTCCATTTGGAGTTAATCATGAGATGTGGAGTTCCTTCACAAATAGCCTCCCGACTTCTTTGATATTCCATTGATGTGAATAGTGTGGGTAATTACTATAGGGTGTTCATAAATTTTTCCTACCATTTCAAAATACGCCTTGGTTGTCAAGTCATGTAATCCGACATAATTGTTTTTTTTTCCCCGATTATTGCCGTGCACACGTGGCAAAACTCTTGGTATAAAAAGCAATTTCCTTTTCTATGACAGTGGAGATGGAGAGTCACCGGAGGTCTGGGGTCACCGTAGGCAGAAGCAGAGTTCACTGAAAACAACTGTGATTAATTTCATCGACGTGTTTATACAAATTAATCATGCGATTCAACTGTCTTTGAATAAGTGGATCTCTTGTGTGTCACTAAACTCGATACTGCCAAGTGTTGAAGACGTTATCGCGTATATCGGTTGCTAAGAAGATTGTGAGATAGTCCCTTCATTTTTGAAAAATTCACCGCCCCGCCCCTCCTTTTTCTCTTGTCATGTGACGCATTGTCTTGTTTCATGTAACAATTTCATTTGTGGCTTATTGCTGACAGAATGGGAAACTGGCCAATTGGCTGAAAACCCACCCTCTTCTAGACATGCGCACGCCCTCCAACAAAATGGGGAATTGGACAATTGGCTTGGAACCCATCTTCTCAGAGACATTCAACATTCTTACTTGCAGGACTCCAAATCCATGGAAACCCATCCTGTGGCAAAAACGGACAATATTGACCTCAATTAGGATCATAACTATCTGGGTCTCGTCAAATTAAAATCGTCGTACTTATCAACACTAACCATGGATTTAAATCCTCGGGTCGGGAAAGAGGCGTACCTCCTCGTCCCTTTACTTTGTCCTGGTATGATACCAATAATCAACTAAATTGATATTGATGAAAATATGCTTTGTATGAAGCGTCATTGGCCTCAATTTTAGTATCATGGAATAATTATTGAGGCCTGATTATTTGTCTGAAAAAACGGAGTGAATTCAGCAAAGAATGATTACTGTCTGATGGACAAAATAAATTACTTCCGAGTGCATTGGTTTCTTTTAAAGGCAATTGCATGGATTATGATGTCACGCCGGTCCAAGGGCCTCTATGAGGAGATTATTGCCCGTATTATGATCATTTTTAAAGCAATTGTCCAAAGAAATTCGACAATTACTTGAATTCTCAAGTCTTAATTGAATCTTGTTCCCATGCTGGATTAAATATGTAACATTTCCTCATACGATATCTTATGAAGACGTGAGAATACTTTCCCCTTCCTACCAATATTTTTTATAGATTTTTCTTGACATCTCTCCAGGCTGAGCCTAGCCACGGGTTTAATTCCCCAGGCGTTCGGTGCATATTCAATCACCCGTATTCAAAGTGAAGAGGCATGGAAGAAATATCCTGGAAATTATTGAACTCCTCTACTAAGAGCAGCATCTACAATACATGTTCGGACGGAAAAAGCCATGAGGTAAGATGTGTGTCCCGAATTAAAAAAGGTAAGCCTAATAGGACATGAATTAGATCGTGGAATGATGTCAACACCTGATCTTTGTTGATCAGGCTGATGCACGTTCATCTTTCATTTTCTAAGTTACATAACATACATAAGCAAATAGGAAAAAAAGCGAAGAAACGGATACCGGAGGCTAAAATGGATCTAAGCTCCAAATTTTGTCTAAAAAAGGGTTGTTTGATGAGACGAGCTATTTGGGGATGCTTGAGAGAGACGGAACGTTGCCTGATTTCCCGGGAGAGGTGAGATCGATGATGGTCTTGTTTGGGGGAGTATTACACTAAAATGAAGGCTCACAGCTGCAAAAAGTATACCACCGGTTAGGGTGGAATCGAAACAACAAATCTCGTCAGAAAGTGATTTTTCGTTAATCGTGCTGCTTTCGAGATGTAGGAGTGAGATGGACGGCGTCTGATGGAAAGGGAAGCGTATGATGAGAGGCATTATCTAATACGTATGTTTATCTTTCTTAAATATGGTCAAACAGCACAAAAAAATCGTACCAGTGACTAGGGCAGACTCTGGGCTACAAATCTTGTTTGAATGCGGTTTTTCGAAAACCGAACCGTTTTCGAGATGAAGGAGGGAGAAGCGAGCCAACCCTCCGCGGTCCATTGTTGAGTATGGGAGCAAGTGACATACTTCCCGAACTCAACGGCTCCCGTCCACAGCCAATCACTTCGTCTGCTCCTACGCGAAACTTTGACTCTGCATAATATGGAGGTGCTGTTGCTTTATATCGTTGAGAGGGCCGCTGAGTTTTTGGGCTGCTGACATAGCTCGGGAATTCCCGAGAAATAGTTCGTGGAAGGCCTCGTGAATTGGGGTGCACTTCTCACGTTTGCACTTTCTCTCCGGCCATAGCAACAGTCTGATTTGTTCTTAAAAATAGGAGAGAGTCATTGTACGATTCGCGCAACCCCGCCCCCCCCATTACTGGGAAAAAGTGGCTATTAATGTACCTCGTAAGGGTGAAGATCTCCCCCCGGCGAGGAAGTCATCCTCCCTTCAACGGGATGAAAGGGGACTCCATGGGTTGTTGGTGAGGACGCGTTAAGAATGAGAAAGAGGGGCTGCTGCTATAGCGATGAGAGAGCCCCTGAGTTTTAGGGCCGCCGAATGAACTCGAGATTTCCAACCGAAGAGTTCGTGGAAGTCTTCCACGGGTCGGCTAGACTTAGAATAAATCTCTGTCCAGGAAACATCTAATATATATAGACGATCGTGACTGACTGACNAGAGGAGTTCAATAATTTCCAGGATATTTCTTCCATGCCTCTTCACTTTGAATACGGGTGATTGAATATGCACCGAACGCCTGGGGGTACACATTTTGGGGGGAGAAGTTTTTTTAAAATATATATCGTCATGGATAAGAATGTCTTCGAGAGATGCACCTCTACGTTGCCGTTTCGGTGGAGTAGTTGTAGCACATCCAACCCATAATCGTGATACCTGGGTTCAATTCCCACCCATTTCATGCCTTTTTTTGGATTCTCTTGCCTTCCATGTCCCGTGGCTTGAGTAAATCGGAGAGAAATAGAAAGCTGAAACGTGCCATGGATGTACCTACCGACACGATGGGTTCAGGAAAAATGCAAAATTTTAGATCGATGCCCTGGGGGCATATTTTTGGGGGCCAACGTTTTTCAGTGTTTTTTTGTCCTGGTGTATTGGAGTTGAGGGAGTATTCAGGTTTCATGGTGCATCCCCTCCGGGCATAGCATTTGGGTGGGTCGGCTTTCCAAACATCATTTTTCACCAGCGAAAAAGGCAAACGTATAATATTGATACTTTGTGGGCATTAAGTTCAATGAGGTTTGATTTCGGTAAAAATGGTACTTTTCGGTTAAAACGCCCGAGGGCACATATTTTGCCAATTTTCCTGAATTTTCTGATCCAGCAAAACGGAGTTTGCTGGAAAGGCTGAACTTGGCAAAGAAATAGAAAGATGAGTAGCAAGAAGTAAAGAAACAATTCTACTTCTATATTATATATAGCTGATCGAAAGTAGCTGACTGATATAAGTAGCTATTCACATGCTGAGTTCAGGAAAAATTCCACTTTTGTGATACACGCCATAGGGGCACACCTTTTCGGGAAACATCTTTTCAAATAGTTCTCTTTGCTTTAATCAAACCCATGGAAGACCATGGAAAGCTGTAACATGGCAAGAACGTGACTGGGGAAGCACTCTGCTTAAATGTCAAATGTCGAATTTCCAAAATATTTTTTGGGCATATTTCATGAGGACGTAACTTTTTCAAAGAATTTCAAATTTCCCTGCGAATCGGGCAGTAATAGAAAAATAGCAGCTGGCGCACGCATAACGGATGATGTTGATTTAAGGAAAAATTCAACTTTTGCTGAGCGTCTCCCCAGAGAACAGCTTTTGGATGGGTTGCTTTTCCAAATATATTTTTATTTTTTTTTTTACCGCCAGCAAAATGGGGAAACGTATGAGGCTGAAAGTATGTGGCATAGAGTTCCCTGAGTCTATATTTCAAAATAACAAATTTTCTTTTTAAAAACATCAGACCACTTTTTTTAAGTCCCATTTTCGTGAATTATTTTTCGATCCAACGAAACAGAAACGGATAATTAAAAATTCCTTTCAAAAGTACCTGTTTGATGGCTGAGTACAGGAAAAATCCTAATTTTGAAATATGCCTCATGAGCATAGATTATAGGAGGGAAGTATTTGAAAATGTATTCTCCACCTTCACAAAAAGGGACACACGAAGAGATATCAAGTTAGGTACACTAGAAATAATAGAAGTAATGATTTTGATAAAAATGAGGACTTTCGTCCCCATATGTCACATATTCCAATGGGACGTACTTTAAATACGTGTTTGCCATTTCGCAGAGAATAAATGAATTAAGCACTATCCAAGGTAATGGGGCGCCGAAGGCGCGACCACAGCGAGTTTGTTTGCCCGAAGGGCAAACAAACTCGTATTATGATACAGATGACCGAGACTTGATTTCCTCAGTGCTTCGTTTCTACTTGTATCTGGGGAAGGAAAGTCGTGGAAATATGTTTAGCTCCTGATCGTGACCAGTGAAAGCCATTCGTATAGAGGGCCCAAAAGTTTTTCTTCGGTCCACAGAAGATTCTTCAAAATCCATTACATTACAAATGGAATAAACAACAACGTCTGACAAATTATGCGGTGGTGTTGTTGCGTGTCTGCTTGGAAGTCTCCTGATCGGAACGGGTTGAAGTGAATCTCTGAATTTTTGATCATTGCAAACGTTTAAACACACCATTTGAGCTTCACGGCATGCTTGATATGCTGAAGCAAATGCGCAGAAAATATGCAAATTTTTAGTTTTCTTCATGGGAAGGAATACGAATATGTACTTCGAACTAGACACATTGCTGAAGAAAGACCAAAGTCTTCTGTAGTGATGATTTCAATGTTGCTTTCTGACAAATATTGAAAAAAAAAAGTTGACAAATATAAGGGAATCTCAAACCTGAATCTAAAGGTAATTTATATACAACCTCCACCACGCGATTTTGCAAAACCATACTCCAGCTCAGATGAGACATGACTCTTCGGAGCAATTGATCCCCAAAATACAAGAAGCAAATGACTTCTACGCGTATCACATATATGAAATGCGGAAACATTGCGAGAGAAAAAACAATGGAAATTCATGTATTTAGCAGTTTTTGAGTCAATAACAATTAACTTGGAAGGAATAAATTGCTTAGCGAATGTCTTCTGAATAAAATAAAAGTATGATGTTCCGATTCATGTCTTCCTTGAGTTCCTCCCAAGGATGGAGATGAAGAAAGCCTTAAGAGTTCCCATCATGCTGTTTGGCTGGTGTATTGCAGCATCTGGAGTTTCCACGACCCCCAGCGTCTAAAAATCGATATTTTCGTTCTCCAGTATGGTCATGACGTTAGGCATGATGGCTTCGCTGGAGCCATTTTCATCTAAGATCTGCTTGCATAAAACAGATGCTCTCTTTGCTTCCTCTAAGTGCGCGATCCGATTCTTAAATCCATCTTCTGCACCTTTTCTCTCTGCTTCTATCAGGAAGTCGATGTACTCTTCCATTGTCAAAGGACTTGGGTTTAGAGCAATTTCCTTCAGACGGGCGGTGGTCTTATGAGCCTTCTGGATCTGGGCGAACAACTCTACCTGGTTTTTCTTAATTTTAGTTGTAAGTTCCAACACTTTATTCTCAAGATTCACTTGGGTCCTAATCTGATGAGTAACTCTCGCCGAGTTTTCTCGAGTTTTGCTCCTCAATATCGACTTTTCTTCATAGCGTTTGGCTTCCAGAGAGTGATTCTTCCAGGAGCAGCCACATTTACTGCATATCATCTTCTTCTGTTCGTTCCAGGTCATACAATGGCAGTGCTTGACGTCCTTTGGTTTGGAAGTCGATGCCGGGTATTCGCAGGTGGTCCTACTGCACTCGTTGCAATTTACAGCCTTCTCCTTCTCAAGTGGGATTTTCACTCGCTTCTCCGCGACATCCGCGACCTTTGTCACCTCCTCTCTCTTTTCTCTGAGGAGTCTGCATTCTTCCTGAAGAGCAGTTAAGCTGGATGTAGCTGTAATGACACCGAAGGGAACGTCATCAATTGAAGAAGAAAGGAAATGGATCAAATCACTATCAAGTAGCGAGACTCGTTTGCGCCGTCTCTTGGATCTCTCGCCAAAGTTATGGGAGATGTAGAGAGAGAAAGAAGGAGTATGCCAGATAATGTCTGAATATAACGTACTTGATGCGACTGACGTTAAGGAAAGACCAATGACCATGCACAGTACTATACCATCAGAACTAAATTTACTGCCAAATGTATTTTGTAGGAGGTATTGGATAAAGTTTGAGAACCCAAAATTTACATGACTTTGATCACCTGTGTGAGTTATGATTAGTATTTCTTTCCAAATTTGAAGCTTGAGAAGCCTTTCACGAATACCTCGCTCTTACGAAGCAACATGGGCACATCTGAAACCAGCACGAAGAGCCACATTTACATCTACATCTACATTATGTATATTGCAAAGAAGTGAGACTTGAAAAAAATACTCCTAGGTCACTCAGAATTCTCCCACCTCTTGGGATTTGCTCCTGCAATTTTTTTAGGTTCTCAGCAAGAGCTCGTCTTTCAACAAGCACCTCCCTCGTCATGGCGAGGCCAACGGGCGTCATCTCGCCTAAAGCTTCCAGGAAATTCTTGTTGCTTTTGAGTCCCAATTCCCAGAACATCTCTTGCATCCGATCCTTATTGCTAGCGAAGAGGGCCGAGTTATTGAAAGGGTGAAAGTTTTGATAGAACAGCTTCGCATTCCTCACGACGACGATGGCCGCTGGTTCCTGCCCGTCGCAGAAGCTGACAAGCAGCATAAAATTTTTCTTCGTGTCGATGCCGAACATTTGGGTGATGGCGTGAAAAATATACTTCTGCGAGGCCGTCAGCCTTGCAATGGAAGCGGGCAGCACAAATCCCACGGCGTTCACGGTGTTCAAGCCATGTGGTTCGCATAGCTCGAAGAACTCTCGCATCTGTTGAAGAAAATAATTTTGCTCGGTGAATCTACAGTAAATCTATTTTATATGGGGATGTGAAGTGTGAGAGAAGTGTTAGATGATAGAGTCTTGAATTTCCAACTGAAATTGACGCATTCCAGCATCATCGCAGGAATTCCTACGGGATGTGGATGAAACTCGTTTAATAATCTAGTTCCAAGGAAAACTGGCACTGGACAGTTTAATTATTGGAGCTGAAGACGGAGAATTACTGCGAGAAATTCCTTGAATTCCTTGAAATGAACCATGCGACTACGTGTTAGAGACACAATTTTCTAGTTTCCTCCTCTCTCTTTGACAAATGAATGGAATTGATTTATTCGCTTGTGGGGATGCATTACTACAAAATTATACACAATTACAAGGGCAAAAATTCCAATAATTTCTAAACTGTTTACCCCAACTTAATGGAGCCGCCACTGGAGCAAGCTGAGAAGTACCTTTCAGTGTTCGAGCAGCTGTGTTTATACCAAGCTTCTCGTGGCAGATGTTCGCGATTCAATCCAACCGCCTTGCACGAGGCGTATCGACTGGATGTCTGCCGGTCGTTATAAATTGGAAGACGCTATTAAGAATCTCTCAGGAAGCAGCGGATGAAGGGAATATGCTCAACAATTGAAATTCACATTAAGAAAAAGAAAAGAAAATTAGCCAAAAGTGAAGTAAAGGTAAACGTCAGCTTCTGACAATGGGAAAGCTCTTGCTATCACAGCCAAGATATTGTGAAACTTTTTTTTCCCCAGGCAACCACAACATTTTATTGCTGGAACTGGAGATTGACCTTGACGACAAGCTCCTCATCCTTGTGGAGGCCTTCAGAGTCTCCGAAGCCAGGTGTGTCGATCACCGTGAGCGTGTACGGGATCCTCATCCCCTGCTTCCAATTGAAGGAATAGGCCGAGACCCCTTTCGTTTGGCTGTGGGCCTTGTCATCCGCGTTCACGTCGCCCTTCTCAGTGATTATCTTGAACCGGAAGTCATCTTTCCATTCGATGCCATACACGTAGTTCGTCAAACCGTTGATCATCGTTGTCTTTCCTGAGGGATGGGAAATTCCATGAGGAAGGGTCGCCTCTGAAAAAAGTCTAACACATTTATAACAGAAATTCAAGCTTTGAATGCATTCCATGAAGAACGTAGGCGAAACCTGCACTGCAAAACGCACACTTCATGGCACCACTATGTTTCACTATATAGGTTCCTTGTTCTCTAGTTCGAAACGAGCTAGCTATCGAAATATTCCCTGTTCAATGCCCGTAAAGGAATTTTACCATTCTTCTCAGATCAATCTTTGTGCAAAACATCCTGCCTGAAGGAGGTTCCACTAATACAGGCTTTTCTGAACCACTGTCGAATTCAGTTATGTATGTCATTGGAAAGGAGCTTCTTTTCTGAACTTAAAAATGCATTACGAATTGAATCTGAGTACTTTGGAGGTACGTTAGTGAGTTGATCTCCGAACTCAGGCATTTCTCGCCGTTTCTCGCCAGATAATATGCTGCAAGTGAAGGAAAACGTGAGCGGAGGTCAAATTCGAGTTTTGTTTTCAAAGCCCCATGTGTGTGAGGCAAACTTCTTCATATGTTATTTCGCTAATATTTTTTTGCGGGGTATATCAATAACTCATCTCTTTCAGATGATCTAGCTTACGCTCGGAAAATGCCTTGCTTAACTGATCCACAGGTGTTGGCAGCTACGAGTATAATAAGGCGTGTATTTCTAACTCATTTAGATTTCGGTGTCTAGCCAATCCTTGCCCAACCTAATGGATCTTTCCTTTTTTAAACTGCTAATACTTAAATACGACTAGTACTTTTTTGAAACAATGAAAGGATACGATTTTTCATAGCATAATTTTTTTAAATTGCATTTGTCTTTCGGCTAAAGCGCAACTGTATTCTTTACTACTTTAATCTATAAATAATTATTTAACGGGTTCATTGGAAATTCCTTACTTTCACTGTAGTACTACAGAAAGAACAACCTATCAACTGCACCCTTGATATGGGAAATGTGTATTTTTGTCTGTAGTATTACAATGAAAAACATGAATTCCAAAGTCATTCATAGAAGCAAGATTTTTCAGTATCAGCGTGAACATTTTTGCTTTTTCCAGTGTTTGGAGCCTTGCCATACCTGCGCCCGTCTGTCCCACGATCATGAGAACCCTCTCTTCCTGTTTTGTATGAAGCCGTCGTCCGATGTCGAATTTCACTATTCCAAGATCCTTATTTTCCACCACGACGGATTTACTGAGCTCGTAGATGGCCGGTTTCCCCTCGACCCCAGGCTGGATCAAGTCCGCCGAGACCTTCATTTTTTCAGCCAGGGTCACCTTTGGGACACTAGGGGCCGGTGGCTTCTTCCTGATTCTTGGACTGCGCGGGATTTCAGGTCTCGGGGGGGTCTCCCTCCCGACTCCAATAACTCGCGGGATTCTCGTACTTCCAGCCGTATTCGGAACAGCTAACCATGACTTTCCCGAACTTCCATATTTTTCCCGACTTTCTTCCTCGTCTCCCGTCTCCTCTTCCTCATCCTCTGCCTTATTCTCTGTATCGTCATCTTCCTCTTCTTCTGTGCCCTCCTTCTGAGGAAAATTTAACGAAAAAGATGATATTCAAAATTTAATGAGCATATATAACTTTTGAGGAGCCATATATTGCTTAGAATATCTAGGGATGAAGTGGGTCCGTTTGAAATGCCCAGTTTCGCCTGGACAGAAGTTACTCTTCCTTTTTAAAAAAAAGCACATCTTGAAGTTATTTACATATTGTTTACACAGGTTTACATTTCATGCATCTCCGCGCAAACCAATTTCATCATTTGCTACCTATTTAGACTATTTTTTCTGAAACACTCTTCTGTAGGACCCTCTTTTCATTAGGAATCACGAATACGAGATGACTCAGCGAAAAATTGTACAAGGAAGGCAGGCAACACTAATTGTCATATCTGATGTTGTGCTTTTCAGATTCCTTCATTTCGCGAACTCTAGTGACTCTAGAATATTTGCGCTGCATCTTGTAAATTTGTTCTAGCAGGAGCAACATTTGGAGAAGAAACTTGCAAATCTGTCAGACAAACTTTTATCCCAAATTAACACTTGGAGGTTCATAGAGAATGATGTACACCCACAAGCAAGGATGGTAGGAAAACAAGTATGATGGAGACCGCATACGCTTGAGTTTACGTTTATGACTGTGGTATCATTTATTTTTTTATATACAAGTTGGTATCTCCATTTTTACAGATCTTTTAGATTTTTACTCTGACGATATACAAGGATGACGATATACAATAAAAATGTTTCACATTTCATTAACCTATATTTTCAGTATTTATTGAGGTAGAAAATTAAATTACATGTAATGTGATAGACGAACTCAATAAGATTTATTAATGCTAGGAAACATGTTCAAACTGTTCACCATTCATTTTGATAATTACTTGGTAACGTACAGCAGTGTTTTCAATAACATTTTTCAGTGTTTTGTGCGTTATGTCTCTGAGCGCTGTAACCGCAGAACATTTGAGTCTATCAATGATATGTAGATTTCCAGAGAACTCCTTTTCCTCAAGGAAACCCCTTAAAAAAGAATAAAAGTCCAATATCATGAGATCTTCCTGGTTCATGAAACTTATTGGCACTATTCTTAATCATTGGATTTAATGGGACTGTTTTATCTTGCAAAAGAAACAGCAAAAGTTGTACACCATGCAGACACTTATTGAAATGCATTCACCTGTTACTGTCAAGAGAGAATTTAGATCATGATTTCCTGATAAAACACCATCAAAGGGAAAGCTTTACGAGCATAGGAGGGGATACCTCATGGCCAGCTGGTTCTTCTGATTTTACACTGCTATATTTTGTTATGGGATTACCTTAGAGAATATGTGTTCACTCCGAAATCACACATCATTGATAGACTCAAATGTTTTGCGATTACAGCGCTCAGAGATATAACACACAAGACAATGGACGATGTTAGTAAAAATACTGCCGTATGTTGCAAAGGGATTATCCAAAGTAATAGTGAACAATTTGAACATGTTTCTTCATATAAAAACTGAGTTCATCTGCCATATGGCATGTAATTTACCATGATAATGAAAATATTGGTCAATAACATGCGAAGTATTTTTTTTGCCACCCTGCAGTAGCGTCTATTGTACGAAACCCTCCACCCCTCAGCCGTTATCTTGTAGGAGTGTTGCGATGACAGACTTGGCATTCCTCTAGATAACATGCTAAGAGGAAGACCGTTTCGCTAAAAATATGAACGATGACGAATACAGTACATGACGAATGCACAAATGATCATGTTTGCCACTGACTGTCAGTGACATAACGTCGCCTTTAAATTTGCCGAGACGAATCGACGTGTCACTTTTAGTTAGAATTCCTCACTCAACTGGAAACTGCACAAATTCCGTTTTTACGCCTTCATCAAATCGTGGACTTTTCTGCTGGCGAACATCGTTTCATTCCATAAAGGCGAGAGCTGAGCAATCAGTGAATTCTTTCGACAGATTCCAGTTTCCAGGGGACTTGCATCCTAAAACATCGTCAAGCAACATCCCGACTGGAATTTCACCACTTCTCTATTACTTTAATTCGAAGAGGTCAGATGTTGCGGTGCTGGTGGCCGTGGCTGATACCCCCAGCGCGCAGGCCTACGATGCAATTCCATTCTGGATCATAGGCTAGGCCATCCACAGCCTCAAGCGCCAAGCCTACAAGGCTATCCCTTTCCCGGCCATCTAATACTTTAATTCGGAGAGCCCAAGAGTTGTGGCGGTGGTGGATATCACCCCAGCGCGCAAGGCCTACAAGGCTATGTCACTTCAGGCTAAAGGCTAGGCCATCCACCTCTCAAAGTTCCAGGTCCTTCAGGCTATGTTATTCTAGACCATAAGCTTGGACATCCAACGCTTTTAGCGCCAGATCCATCGACTTACAGAGTGACAATAATGTCTGTGGACACGTATTTTTGTACTTATCTCTGAGTAGATTGAAGCAAATGGGTTTCTTTTTTTCTGCATTAAGAATCTACTTAGAGTAACCAACAATTGTATTCTTGTTCAATGTAGCCACCCTTGGTCTTAGCAACATTCCTCATACGTGTGATGAATAATTCGGCTGCGGCTCGCAACACTTCTTGGGGTCTTTCTACTCAAGATTTATTCTAAGAAATGATGAGAGAGGCTAAGCTCCTGTTGGGTTTGCAGCATGCCTTCTGCTCTAGTATGGCCCAAATCGAGAAGTCCATAGAGTTTAAATCTGGTGAGCTGGAGGGCCATTCGTCAGGGCTGATAACATCCGGAAAATTGGTTCGGAGTCTGAATTGTGACTCTGGATGCATGTGAAGGTGCAGAATCCTGTTGGAAAGTCCAAGGTTGGTCCCCAAAGGTCTTAGCTGTCCAATGTTTAGCCACAGCTTCCAGAACCTGCCGGCAGTAGTACTCCTTGTTCACCTCAACCCCTAGGCAACAACGTGAATGGGAGTTTTGTGCTCGGCGGCTATCCAACCCTCATCATGATAGAATTGAGATTTTGAACATGCTCCCGGAAGCGGCCAGGGTGGTGCTTGTTCCGGAGCCAGAAGCGATACATTTGGCGAATGAAATGCTGAGCTACAGTGAAGATCTTTTCGTCGGTAAAGAGAATTTTCTCTCATCCTTTGCGACCGAACCTCTTGAGTAGCGCTTTCGCTTTTCGCAGCTTGGCTTGTTGCTGTCCAGGGGTTAGCAGCTGCACCTTTTGAACCTTGTAAGGCTTCAACTTTAGCCTGTCTTTGGCTATCTTTCGAGCAGACTCTCTGCTAATACCAAGGTGGGAGGCAAGAGAACTCATGGAGCAGTTGGGGTTGCGTCTGAGCAGTTGTCGCATACGTTTCCTGACCTTGGGGACATTGACAGTTGCTGGGCGGCCGCTCCTGGGGTAGTCAAGACTTATAACAAGATCCTTGAAGCGTTTCACTGCCTTGTAGACGCTGGTCCGTGGCGTACCAAGAAGGCGAACACATTCTGCAACTGACTTTCCAGATTTGTGGAGTCCGGTGATGGTTTCGCGCTGGTATAGCCTCCTGAGGTTTTGCACAAAAGAGTTGAAACTTTGGGATCTAGTACATGACAGCATCGCCTATGCGCACGCAAAAAATTGCATTATTTGATTAATATGGCAGGGAGAAAATGCACTGTCTACAGACTTTATTGTCACCCTGTATATCAGTCTGAGCCATAGGCTTCTTAATTAGCTGTGTCAATCAAAGGTGGTAATAACAGAATGTATGTCACGTGTTTTTTTTCCATTAGGTCAGGCATGACGGTTCGGGACATCGCTTCCATGCAATAAGTTTTTTGTTTGCGTTTCATGGCATGGCCGATTCATTTGAGTTTTCACGATTGATAAAATCATAATACAGGGTGACTCAAAAGTCCTTAGACACCTATTGAAAAAACCGTTCGACAAATGATAGCCAGGTGATTTTTTGAGTGAAGCAACATCTACTACAGATCTATTTGCCTTCCAAGTTTCAGGTCGAAATCTTTTGATATGGTTCCCAAACATCAAAGAGAAGCAGTGATTTTTCAAATTCAGAGTGGTCTTCCAGCAAGCAGGATCTCAAAGCTCACCAAAACTCCTCGATCTACTATCTACAGCATTATTCGGCGATACAATGAGCTTGGATCAGCAGCAGATCGCCAAAGAAGTGGACGTCCTTCCGTGTTCCAGGATAAGAAGCTCCAGAACCGAGTCAGGCAAATGCTATACCAAAATCCAGAGCATTCTTCAAGAAAGCTTGCGCAAACCTTGAGAGTAGACAAATAGATCTTGCGATGATACATCAGGATAAAGCTCTGCATGAAGCCTTTTAAAAAACAAAAGGTGCAGCTGCTTACAGAGATCAACATGAAGAAACAAGTTCAGAGGTCCCGCCAGTTGCTCAAACGGTTTAACCAGTCCTCACTCCAAAGGATTGTTTTTTCTGACAAAAAAATGTTCACTGTAGAGCAAGCTTACAACCCCCAAAACAATCGCCTCTGGGGTAAAAAGCTTTCCTCTATCAAGTCTAAACAGCGATATGTCAATCGAGTTCAAAAACCAGGTAGTGTGATGGTGTGGCGTGATGTTCGTGCTTCTGGCAAAACTCCCCTGCATTTTGTGCAGCCTCAGGCCAATATCAATGCCAGCTACTAATAAGAGTGTGTTGAAGAAGGTGCTACTCCCCTTGACTCAGGAAATTTCAAATCCTAGCCCTGGACATTCCAGTAGGACTCAGCACCAGCTCACAAAGCAAAACCACCATCGACCTCTGCAGAACTCACTTTCCAGACTTGATTTCCCCAGAAGAATGGCCTGCTGGTAGTCCTGATTTGAATCCATTGGATTACAGTGTGTGGTCCTACTTGCAGGTCAAGGTCTGCTGCAAGCCACACAAGAGTATCAATAGCTTGAAGCTTGATCTGCTGAAGGAATGGAAGGAATTGTCGATTGATCAGTTGTGAAGAACCGTAAATGAGTTCCCAAAACGTCTGAAGCAGGTAATTGGCTCAAATTGTGATATTTTTCAAACATAAAAACATAGTTTTTTTGTGATCTTTGCACTGGTCAAATCAGAAATTAAATTGGTCTTCATTAGAGAATACTACACTTGATTAAAGGTGTTCAAGGACTTTTGAGTCACCCTGTAATAACGTAACCTCTCTGTTTCATACGTCGCGCAAGCCGCTATTCCCATGAAAATGGAGGCGATTTTTGCGATCTGAGATTGAACATGAAATAAAAAAATGTAGAAAGAGGTCCCACAAGATGGCGAGGAGGCAGTCGCTGCAGATAATGAACGATTGGTGCAGGCGCGGAAACTTCGTTTGCCACTGCAGTTGCGGTGCGAAGTGGACCTCTTCTTTGCCAGTCAAGTACCATTACACCACGGAACTCGGGACATTTTGTCAGGCCTCTCCATGTCATCTCAAATCACTACAGTCGTTTGTGCAGCGAACATTGTCAAGCTGTACATTTTGCTGTATGGAGAGGACATTTGTTTCACATTGCTGCTACAACGGAAAATTACTTCTGCTGCAACTCACACTTGACGCTCAACCTGTTGCTCACTGGTGCTAATGTGGAGGCGAGGCATTTTCAGCAATTATTCGTTAGTAATCTGCTGTACATGCGCTAAATTCCCTCTGTGCTACATTCGAACAAGTTCTTGGAAATGACCCGTACTGTTTCAGAACCAGTGGTACCTGAACCATAAGCTAATGCTAATAACACACGTGCTAAACGGTGATGCTAAGGGTATTGTTTGTGCTGGGAAGAAGTTGTGGTGGTGGCTGTCACCGCAACGCGCGACGCCTACGAGACCAGATCATTAAAATGATGACCATAGGCTATGTCGTCCACCACTTAAACCGCCAGGTCCATTAGGCTATGCCATCCTAGGCCATTGGCTAGACCATCCACCGCTCAAAGCGCCAGGTCCATGGGGCTATATCAGTCTGAGCCATAGGCTTAATTCTTACCTGTGTCAAGCAAAGGGTGCTACGAATTGAATGCGTGTCACGTTTTCACTGTTCGACTGCAAGTTCTTCATTTGAATACATTCTTTGCTTAAGTATATTTTCTGCATTTATTACTTTTTCCGTTAAGTCAAATGTTGCGGTTCGCGCCATCTCTTCCATGCAACAGTTTTATATTTGCGTTTCATGGCCAATTTATTTGGGTTCTCATGATTGATGAAGTCAAAATAATAGTCTAAATGGGTATCTCTTCATATGTCACGCAAACTAGGTGCACCTCTCATCAAAATGGTTGCGATATTTGCGAGGTGAGGTTGAACGCGAAGAAGAAATGGAGGGGTTCCCGCAGGACAAGGATGAAGCAGTTGTTGCCGGTTAGAAACGGTTGGTGCTGGCGCGGAAAAAACGTTTGCCACGGCAGTTGCGGTGCGAAGTGCCTAAATCGTTTCTAGCCGTAATGGTTAGAATCGGTGATAAACAGCAAGCACATGTACGTAGGGACCTTAGGGCCGCACAGACCGCTGAACAGCAAGAAACAGTGAATGCTGAGCTTCAGAATAGGAGAGCCGTGCAGCCTGCCAAGCAACTTGATGCAAGGATGGCATTTTGAGGAATTAGTCTTGATCATTGTGCCGCACATGCACTAACTTCCCTCTGAGCCGTCGAACAAAATCTTGGAAACGGTCCGTACTGGTTCAGAATCATTGGTGTCTGTACCATACACTAACGCTAATAGCCGATGAGCTAATACAAGAGTGTTGAATGTGTTGAGAAAAATATATCAGCAATTTCGTCTTGAGTCTCATGAAAACCTGCTAAACCGAGTCGTTCACAATGGCGATTTTGACAATCAGCTCGAATATTATGATGATGGTAATTAGGAGCAGAATATCCCTATGTACTGTAAGCTATATGTATATCAATGTAACGAAGCGGTTCAGTTCCGGATGAGTAATGCAATGAACAGAGGATTGCCAAGAAGACGTAATGCTCACAATAGACGACTCAAATTCCCACATACTAGACGGCCAGCGTAGCGGTCGCAGGCCGCTAGTTCTTATTTACTTTCCACTTAAGCCGGGCTTAGAACCGAAACCTGGGGAGGTCCAAACCGGCCTCGACTTTGGAAGGGAGACGAGTCCGAGGAATGTCTACAGCTGATACTAGACACAGGAATGATATCTAATATATATAGACGATGGTGACTGACTGACTAACTGACTGACGCTAATTCTAACCATGTTCTAGAAGGGCTAGAAATATGAAACTTGGTACACATGTACCTTTTGGGATGGAGAGTTCAGAAAAAGTCCGACGTTGGTGGTACATGCCCTGGGGGTACATATTTTGGGGGGAAACGTTTTTCTTAACTATATTTTGTGACAGATCAGGATGGCATTCAGGGAGTCAACAGGTTGTGCTTTGTTTGGTGTGGTGGTAATAACATATCTAACTGATAATCATGAGGTCCGTCTTCAATTCCCGACCATTCTTTGGCTTTCTTTTGCCTTTTTTGCCTTCCACGTCTCGTTACTCATTCCCCCACCATAACATTAATTTTGTTTGAGTAAAACGGAGAGACATGGAAAGCTGAAACCTGGCATGAATGTGACAACTGAGACAAGGAGTTAACTAAAAATGTTAAGTCTCGATACATCCACCGGGGAAATTTTTCAAGATGCTATGTTTTGAAAAGAAATTGACCTGGGGAATTGGACAGAAATGGAAAGGTGAAACTTGGCACACGGAAAGGGACACATTCAGCTTTCAGGGTGCATCTACTCCGGGGCATAGATTTTGGGTGGGTCGGCTATTCTAAACATGTTTTTTTTTTCACCAGCGAAAAGGGCAAACATATAATATTGAAACGTTGTGGGCATGTAGTTCACGGAGGATGATTTTCGGTAGAAAGAAAATGGTACGTTTCAGTTAAAACGGCTCAGGGCACATGTTTTGTAATAGGCGCATTTTCACGAATTTTCTGATCCAGCTAAACAGAGGGCGCATGAAAGTTATAAAAAAAACTTGGCAAATAAGTACCTGATGGATAGATGCGTAAATGAAAAATTCTACTTCAATCATATATGGACGATCGTGAGTAGCTGACTGACTGACATAAGTAGTCATTCACATGCTGAGTTCAGGAAAAGTTCTACTTTGGTGATGCATACCATGGGGCCACACCTTTCGGGAAACATATTTTGAAATAATTTTCTTTGCTTCAATCAAATGGAGACACATGGAAAGCTGAAACTTGGCAAGAACATAACCATTGACGCACTGAGCTCATATGTCAAACGTTAAATTTCCAAAATTGTTTTGGGGTTCATATTTCTTGAAGACGTAACGTTTTTAAATAATTTTTCATATCCTACCGAATCGGGCAGGAATGGAAAAATAGCTGGCGCACGCATAACGGATGTGATGTTGATTTAAGGAAAAAGTCAACTTTTTTGTACGTCTCCTCAGAGCAGAGCTTTTGGGTGGATCGCTTTTCCAAATATTTTTTTTTCTGCCAGCACAAAGGGGAAACGTATCAGGCTGAAACTGGATGGCATTGAATTCCCTGGCATTCCCTGGCAACGCTAATTCTAACCATTTTCTAGAAGGGTTAGAAATATGAAACTTGGTACACATGTACCGTTTGGCATGCAGAGGCCAGAAAAAATCTGACTTTCGAGGTACACGCCCTGGGGGTACACATTTTGGTGGGAAATGTTTTTCTCGTGTATATTTTGTGACAGATGAGGATGGCATTCACCAAAACAACTGGATATGCTGGGTTCAGTGGTGTAGTAGTAGCATCTCTAACTGGCATTCAGAAGGTCCGGGTTCAATTAGCGGCCATTCCTTCGCTTTCTTTTGGCTTTTTTTTGACTTATCAATACATGTCCCATTACTCATTCTCATACTCAATTTTTTGTATCGGTTACACTGGCAAACATGGAAAGCTGAAACTTTGCATGAATGTGACTACTGAGACAAAAAGTTCGTAACAAATATTAAGTCTCGATACATTCCTTTGGGCGAATTTTTTGGAGGGGCGATGTTTTGAAAAAAAAAACTGTTGGAACTGTTGAAAAACTGTTGGCGAATTGGACAAAAATGGAAAGGTGAAACTTCGCACACGTATAAGTGACTATATTACTGAGCTGAGGGAGCTATGCCCGGAGGGGATGCACTATGAAATCTGAATACTCCCTCAACTCAATAATAATAATAATATCATGTCACTTATACGTGTGCCAAGTTTCAGCAATCAATTTCTATCCAATTCGCCAAAACAAAATTATTTTTTTAAACATCGCCCCTCGAAAAAATTCCCCCAGAGGATGTATCGAGACTTAACATTTTCTTTTAACTCCTTGACTCAGAAGTCACATTCGTGCAAAGTTTCAACTTTTCATGTTCATCAATGTAACTGATGCAAAAAATTAATTGAAAATATCTCCTTTTGAAATTTGTGCCCCTGGGGCATTAACTTCCAAAGTGTGAATTATTCTGTACACATCATCCCAATAGCAGGTTATATACCAAGATTCAACTTTCCACATCAGCTCATTACGCTAGGGCAAATAAAAATTACAAGAATACGTTGACCCCTAAAAATAAGCCCCCACAGGGCATGGATCGGTAGGCATGCCATGTTTCAGCTTTCCATTTCTCTCCGTTTCGATAAAGCAAAAACATGGTTACCTAGGGTGAATCAGTAACGCCATTTGGATGGCATAAGAGGCCGAAAGAAAGCCTAAGTACGGGAGAGAATTGAACCGAAGTCCCTGATTGCCGGTTAGATGGGCTACCACTACACCACCGAACCCGAGACTTCCAGTTAACCCTCTCCATGCCATCCTAATCTATCATAATATATATTGTTAAAAACTTCTCCCCCTAATAGGAGTACCACCACCAGGGCATGTACCTCTAAAGTCGAATTTTTTCTGAACTCTGCACCCCAGTAAGTACAACTGTACCAAGTTTCAGATTTCTAACTTCTCCAGAACATGGTTAGAATAAGCGTCAGTCAGTCAATCACGATCGTCTATACTGTATTTATTAGATACCAGCGAGTTTGTTTGCCCTTCGGGCAAGCAGACTCGCTGGTCGCTAAGATGGCGCCTTCGGCGCTCCATTACCTTGGATAGTTATTAACTCATTCATTTTTTGCGAAATGAGAAACACGTATTGAAAATACGTCCCCATTGAAATACGTGACATATGGAGTCCAAATTCTTGATTTTTATTAAACTCTTTACTTCCATGATTCTATGAATGCCTAACTGAATATTTTCTTGTGTCCCTTTTAGTAAGGGTGGATAATATAGTTTGAAATACTTCCCTCCAATAATCTACGCTAAGGAGATATATTTCAAAATTAGGTTTTTCCTGTACTCAGCCATTAAACAGGAACTTCTCAGGGAAGATTAAACTTTCTGTATCTGTTTCCTTGGATCAAAAAATATTCAGGAAAATGGGACTTAAAAGAAGAGCCCTAATGGGTTTGAGCGAAAAATCTTTTTTCTTCTGAAATGGAGACTTAGGGAACCCCATGCCACCCAGTTTCAGCCTTATACGTCTCCCCTTTTTGAATTAGCGTCAGTCAGTCACGATCGTCTATATACACCCAATGTCCACAAAATTAGAGATACCCCTACATTCAAGTTTCCATGCAGCTACAGCATAACCTAACCTAGGGAGGTAGGTTAGGTTGTGACCTAAAGCAGGCAGCCCTGCTTAAGTGTCTGTGTTTTGACTGCAGAATGGGCAAATCAACAGACCTCAGCGACTTTGAACGTGGAACGGTCTTTGGTGCCAGACTAGCTGGATTGAGTATCGCGGAAACCGTCAAACTGCTAGGCTTTTCACGTGCTACAGTTTCACGGGTATACCGTGAAGGGTGTAATGAGCGAAAAACAACGGCTGCAAGGGCATCCTGTGGACGGCAGAGCCTCGTTGATGCTCGAGGTCAAAGAAGGCTGTCACGTATTTTGGCCGACAGGCGGGCTACAGTACGCCAAATCGCGGCCAAATCAGTACAATGCACCGTGCCACAAGGGCGGTATCGTCATGGATTGGTTCAAAGAACATGCCCAGGAGTTTACATTGCTCCAGCGGCCCGCACAGACCCCTGATCTCAATCCTATAGAACATCTTTGGGATGAGGTGGAACGGGCTGTGCGGGGCCTGCCCCTACTGCCATGAAACAAGCAGAAACTGAGTCACGCTGTGCTAGCAGCATGGGCCGGGATACCTGCAGAACGTTTCCAGCACCTCGTGGAATCCATGCCACAACGAATTGATGCTGTTTTGAGGGCCAAAGGTGGTCCAACACGCTACTAGTGAGGTATCTCTAATTTTGTGGACATTGAGTATATATTAGAAAAGTGAAATTTTTTCTTTACCCAGCTAAACATCAGGCACTTCTTTGCGAAGTTTTTTAACTTTCATCCGTCCTCTATTTTGATAGATCAGAAAAATCTGGAAGATATTCCTTTTGCAAAATGTGACCTGAGCCGTTTCAACCGAAAAGTAATATTTTTATTACCGAAATCCATCCTGAGTGAACTACATGCCCACAACGTTTCAATATTATACGTTTGCCCTTTTCGCTGGTGAAAAACCATCTTTGGAAAAGCCGACCTACCCTAATGCTATGCCCGGAGGGGATGCACCATGAAAACTTAAAACTCCCTGAGCTCAATAATATCATGTCACTTATACATGTGCCAAGTTTCACCTTTCCATTTCTGTCCAATTCGCCACAACAATCATGACATCGCACCTCGAAAAAATTCCCCCAGGGGATGTATCAAGACTTAACATTTTTATTTAACTCTTTGTCTCAGTAGTCACTTTCATTGCAAAGTTTCAGCTTTCCATGTTCATCAGTTTAACTGATACAAAAAATTATTTGAAAACATCACCCTTTGAAATTTGTGCTACCAGGGCATTTACTTCCAAAGTCTTTAGTTTTCTGCAGCATCCCAATAGGTAGTTATGTACCAAGTTTCTTTTTTCCACACTAGCTCAATAAGCCAGGACAAAAAGAAATACTTGATAACGTCAGCCCCCAAAAATATCCCACCAGGGCATGGATATAAAATCGTGCACATTTCCTGAACTCATCGTCTCGGTAATTTTTGTCCGTGCCAGGTGTCAGCTTTCCATGTCTCTCCCTTTTACTCAAGCAAATATAATGTTAAGGAGGGGGAATAAGTAACGGAACATGGAAGGCAGAAAAAGACGAAAAGAAGCCAAGGAAAGGCCAAGAATTGAACCCGGACCTCCTGATTGCGGGTGAGATGTGATACCACTACAACAACGAACCCTGGACATCCAGTCGAATCTCTGAATTCCATCGTCATACGTCACAAAATATATTCAAAAGAAAACGATTCCCTAATAAAAATGTGCACCCCCAGGTGCACCCCCAAAAATGTGTACCTACAAAGTCTGATTTTTTCTGAAAATTTCCAAAATATATGTGCCAAGTTTCAGATTTCTAACCTATCTAGAACATAGTTTGAATTAGCGTCAGTCAGTCACGGTCGTCTATATATATTAGACGATCGTGACTGACGGACTGACGGTAATTCAAAAAGGGGAAACGTATAAGGCAGAAACTGAGTGGCATGGAGTTCCCATTTCAGAAGAAAAAAGATTTTTCGCTAAAACCCATGAGCCATTTTTTAAGTCCCATTTTTTTCCCAACCCATTTTTTAAGTCCCACTTTCCTGATTTTTTTTTGATCCAAGGAAACAGAGACATAGAATTTAAACATCCCGCAGAAGTACCTTTCAATGGCTGAGTATAGGAAAAATCCTACTTTTGAAATATTCCCCATTAGCGTAGATTATTGGAGGGAAGTATTCCAAAATGTACAGTATTTTCCACCTTTGGCGCGACCATAGCGAGTTTGTTTCGCTAGTAAGGATATACGATTCCTTCTAGGATAAATTCCACGGTTGCGTTGGAGGTAAGAACTCACTATGACCTTCGTACAGGGCATTCCCTGAGACTCACCACTTTTAGACTTGGTTATTCAACAACGTTCCTCCCCGTAAAATGTTTATGTGGATTAGATTTCTAGCAGAGCTCCTTGAAGTTATCCATGTTCTGAAATAATTGGACCGGTTGGGATCACGAACTAATAATGTTTTGCCGTGAACTGTTCCCTGGATGAAAAACAGACCTAACTCGCGTGCAACACCATCAGCGCCCTCCCCCCACCAGAGTGGGGTGTATTCATTTGGTAAGCCTTGTTAAATCGTTTTTCTTATGGGAAGATCGACGCTTCAACATCCTTAACCTTCTACTCAGTCTTGGACAGACGTGTGCTTGAGCAGAGGGTCATAATAGCACGGACAGTACTGGTACTGCTGACAGGAAGGATCCCATCACATGGAACCTCCCTAGTGCAAATAAAAGCACCAATATCGACCTACTGAGGTGTTCCGATAGTAATACTTATAGTGGTTCTACATGTACAGTATATTCTTTGGCATGCGATATTTGTTAAATATGGCGGTGTTACTGAGGGAGTGTTACTAATGTTGGACCCACATCGCAAAAGTGGAATTCCAACATTGACCCAAAGTTCGCTTAATATGGGTGTGCTACCGGGGTAAGTCTTCCTCACCTACTCCTAGTGCTTGACCATATTATTGTGCCCACCTCGAGGGCCCTTCTTGATCTCGAGTTAGAAAGCCCATGCATTCCTGGCTGAAAGGGATTTGGGTTGAGGGCAATATTGTTTAGTCAGTATTTGGTCCATACACTTTTTCAAGACATCGACGTAAATACGGCCCAGTTGTGTGGTAGTCGTCGGATACAGTATGCAGAAGGAAAGATCTCAGAAGAAGATCCCAGAAACTATGAAACACCGTCCGTCCAATTCCAGCAACACGGAAACATCATTCATACATGCCTATTGAGGCGAACCACCTTCAAACCCGAATCTACTCTGCTGCCAAAACTAGTTCTATTACAGAAATGAATTGAGATGAAATCCTACATCGTTTCGCCTCAATTCCTGAATGTCTAATTTATTCCTATGCTGAATGTCGAAAACACGAGATTCAAAATATAAAAACGGTGTAGAGCTGCTGATTTAGAAGTATTTCTATATCACAGGTCAGTCATATTAATAATGTTGCGGTAACAAATCAATCTTTGAGCTTTCTGAAATAAATGCACCAAGAAATCGAAAAATGTTAACATTTTTACGTATATCTTGAAACTTAGGCAAAACATCCTCTTGAAAATTTCTGAGCTTTATTACCATGTATTTCATTGTAGCCTTGTAAATTATATGCAATTTAATTATTAAACTTTTTTTGAAGGGGCATAGGTCAAACGCCCTCTAATTTTTTACATATGAAATGATTACACATGAATATGAGCTTGGAATGAAATTCAAAAGATACAGGTAAAAGAAAATTCTAAAAGGAGATCTAAATGAACTTTCTATGAGGAGTTATTGAAGAATGTTTGATAGCGTTAAGCATTTCCAGATAAATTGGTCACAATTTTGTGCCCTTGTCACGAATACAACATTGGTCGCAAAAAATATTTTGGATTTCTGACTTTTGGGGCAAACGATAAGTTTTGGGTGTAAGGGATTTTTTTTAATAGTGTGTTATGACATAGCTTTTCATTTTTGCCTATATATTCTTACATTTTCCTCGGACTTGAATTTTTATGTTTGTAGTTCTATCCGGCATTATTTTGTAGATAAAGACAAGATAATTTAAATAACAGTAAGTGATAATTATGCATTAAAAACGAGTTCCCCCCGTGAAAAAACTCGCTATGGTAGTGTCTTCTGCGCTCAACCATCTAAGAAAATGAATCTACCACTTTAATTCGAACAGCCTAAAAGTCGTGGTGGCAGCGATGGCTGTGGCTTTCACCCCAAAGCGCAAACCTACGAGACCATGTCATTTTAGTTCATAGGCTTGGCCATCCACCGCTCAAAGCGCCACGTCCAACAGGCTATGCTATTAAAGGCCATAGCCATGGCCATCCTACGCTCTTACTGCCAGCTCCATAGAGTTATGTCAGTCCGAGCCATTGGATGTAGCTCATCTTATTATTTCCATAGGCTTCATACTTAGCAGTGTCAATCAGAGGGTGCTATTAAATAAATGCTTGTCACGTTTTCACTGATTGACTGTAAGTTCTCCATTTGAATACATTCTTTGCTGAAGTATGTTTTTCTGCATGTATTTTTATTTTGTTTGGTCAGGCGTGGCGGTTCGCGCCATAACTTTCATGAGATAGTTTTATATTGATATTTGGGTTTCATGTAATGGCCGATTTATTTGAGTTCTCACGATTGATGAAGTCAAAATAATCACGTAAGTTCTTTGTTTCATTTGTCGCGCAAACGGGCCGCTCATACCCTGAAAATGGTGGTGATTTTTGCGAGGTGCGGTGGAAATCGAAGCAAAAATGTTGAAGGAGGTCCCATGGGACGGCGATGAGGCAGTCGCTGCAGATAAAAAAAACTTGTACTCGGACGGAAACAACGTTTGCCACTGCAGTTGCAGTGCGAAGTGCCTAAATCGGTGCTTTAGGAAGTGCTAGCCATAATGGCTAGAAAAAGTGATGAACAGTACCCAGTTGCACGTAGGGAGCGTAAGGTTGCTCAGACCGCTGAACAGCAAGAGGCAGCGAATGCTGAGCTCAGGAATAGGAGAGCCATGTAGCCTGGTGGGCAACTTGATGCAAGGAAAGCAACACTCAGGTGTCGAAAAGCCAGACGGCGGCCGGGAATTGAACTCGGACCTCCTGTTTGCCAGTCAAGTGTGCTACCATTACACCACGGAACTTAGGATGTTATGCCTTTCCATGTCATCTCAATCACTACAGTCGTTTGGCGTAGCGAGCAATGTCAGGCTGTACATTTTGCTGTGGGGAGGGGGCATTTTTTCACATTGCTGCCACAACGGAAAATGCTCCTGCTGCAACACACACTTTACCCTGAGGCTCTGAAGGTGTTGCTCACTGGTGCTAATGTGGCAGCGAGGCATTTTCAGGAATTAGTCGTAAGAATTGTGCCGCACATGCACTAGCTTCCCTCTGTGCCATTGAACAATTTCTTGGAAATGCTTCATTTTGTTTCAGAATCATAGGTGTCTGTACCATACGCTAACGCTAATAGCCCATGACCAATAGCCCAATCATAGCCCAATCGGTGATGCAAGAGTATTACATGTACTAGGAAGATGAAATCAGCAAAGTCACCTTGAGTCTCATGAAAACGTGCTAAACCGAGGCGTTCACAATGGCGATTGTGGCAATCGACTCAAATATCATGATGTTTAGAAACAGAATCTCCCTGTGTACTATAAGCTACATGTGTATAAATGCAATGAAGTGGTTCAGTTATGCATGGGTATTGCGATGAACACTGGATTGTCAAGGAGACGTTATGCTCACAATAGAGGATTCAAATTTCCACCTATTAGACTCACTCCAACGGAAATCATTTCTTAAAAATCCATCTACCTCCATCGAGTCTCTTATATGATTGAGGGGAACGAATATTCCCCTTTTTTTCCACCTCCCTTCACTTTCCGCGTTCTTAATTGAATTCTTGAGACATCAGCGTGGTCACTGTTTCAAAACATTGTCGCCCGAATTATTTATATTTTTTTTTTTTCTGGTACATTTCGAAAAAAAAAGAAATTGCTGGGGAAAATGGAGGAAACTACTGCAATTTATCATGCGTAAGAACACGATATCAGGACGCTGATTTTGCCCTTCGTGCCCTTGAGAACTCCACACCTCTCCCCTTCCTTTATTTTAGACCACGACGCAGTGTTATTCTTGCCATTTACCCGCTCCTGAAAGGCCATTTACTTTGCGTTCGGTACAAGTTCGCGAGGCATAACGAAGTAGGGGCACCGAGCAAGAAAATATCGTCAAAATGAATTTCCCGACGAATCGGCAATGAGCAGGTGTGACTTATTTCCAGGAAGTCACGAGTGACCTTGGAAAGTCGGAGACGAGTCAGCCTCCATCGAGGCGCCTCGCGTAATCGCGATCAAAACGGCTCGCATAATCGCCATCGGGGCGCCTCGCTTATTCACCCTTACATCCCCGCTGAGAACGATTTTCGTCTCCGTGTCGATGAAGGGGATATTACATCTGTGTTGGGAATAATGAGTTGAATTTTTCTAATGAGCATTGGTCTGCCGAAATTACGATCGTATGGGGAAGCACGCGAGGGCTCGATACAACATATGAGGAATCGAGGCTTCATCGCCGTCATGAAGGCAACATCCAGAGAAATCGGAATGTAGAAATGATACACTTTTCTCAATTTTCCCATTTCAGTTAAAAAATATATTTAAAAGGAAAAGGCATTAACCCGGAATTCTGATTTATTATCAGCACTTCCCGACTGTGTAGGGTGGCCTGAAAGGCATTTTTAACGGTATATAGCCAAATCGAGAGGGGAGGGGGGTGAGTCGAGAGGGGTCGGAGAGAGGGAGGGGGGTAAAATGTTGCGCATGTGATGACGTCAGCGAACCGTTCCGCTATAAAAACAGGTGCTTTGGCCTTTGGCCACACCCTCTCTCTTGTTTCTCTCAGACGCAATACTGTCTACTCGCGTTTGTCAGAGCCACCTAGGCAGTTTTCTACATACATTATTGATCTGTTCGTTGATTTCGATAATATTCTCAGGTTCCTTAATTTCATTCACTCTCGTAGTAGCGGCTGTTGCGAAGGATTGTGGCAAGGTTTGCATATTCGCATCCTGTAAGAATATTTATGGGAATAGACAGGCATAAAATGTTTCCTTCCATGAACTTCCAAGATTTCTTGAGAGGAAAAAAATGGTCTGAATCGCTTAGAAGAAAAGGTATCCCAAGATTTTGCGTGCTCGCATCACTTCTTAGATTTCTATCATGATCGAAATGCTATAAGGTGCTTGAAAAAAAAGATGCTTTTCAGTCAGAGAATCTGGCAATAGATACAACGCCATCTCCCACATTCGCGTTAGATAGTCCATTTTAACGAATGGAGGAGCAGCAGATCTCCTCATCTCTCGAGAATTAAAACAATGGCATGAAATCATCGTGCCGGAAGACCGGGAATGCTCACTATTTAGAGAGAGAAATCCTTCGTCAAAAGCGGAGGAGAGCACAGGAGATACCGAATATGAGAAAAATTTTTTTAACTTAGGCGATGCAAAAGAGGAACAGTCGTCGAAGATCCTCAAAGAATGTGTCACTATCATTCAAAAACCCGTTCACAAGGGTGTATTCACAAATACTGAATCATAGAGTAATTAATAAAATGTAAGAACCCGGATATCCATACATTGCCTATTGGAATCTTCATGTCTACTAGAACTCTTTAGATTGAGACACCCGAACAGGATCTGTGCAGTGATGATGAACTTGGATCGTTAGGAATTGAAGTGGAAAAATTGGGAATGAAGGTGACGGAAAAGGATTTTCATGACGGCAGTGATCCAAAGCGAGATCGCCGGACATTAAATTCACAAAACCTGTCACAAAAAGAAATAGATTTTCGGAATGTGTAGGACATTTTCACAAGTTTCAAATTTCGCGATGTCATGTTCTCGAACGGATTCCCGTGCCACAGGCACGCTTCGCTAGTCTGTCTGCTTACACGGCATATTGCGAGACGTTCCAGCCCCAAATCGCTTTCCTGCGCAGATCTAAGTGGGAACTCTCCGAACCCCTTCGAGGGGTAGTGTGGCCTTGTCAGCCTCCGTCTTGGCACGTCAGCCTGTCTTCTACGTCATCGTGTGTACGTTCTAGCCCCAAATCGCTTTCCTGCGCAGATCTAAGTGGGAACTCTCCGAACCCCTTCGAGGGGTAGTGTGGCCTTGTCAGCCTCCGTCTTGGCACGTCAGCCTGTCTTCTACGTCATCGTGTGCCGCCTCATTAGGACGAAAACCCTCCCTCATAAGCCCTCGCGGCAATGCACTGGCAGTTGAGATAATCTCTCGAGCGCATGGTCGTGCATGGCCTCTTCGCTCTATCACATTCCCTCCGGCACATACTCGTGCTCCTGTGTCGAGGAGGAAATTCTAATCTCAACGTTTCTTCCTTTTTCTGAGTCCAGTTTCTATTGTGTTTGTATTTGGTTAGGTGTTTCATTGGTGCAATAGTTATCGACGGTAGACTAAGCCTCCAAGCTTTAGAGCCTATGATATTGTTCCGGTGCAACGGAGTTGTTGCCCGTTGTGGGGGTTCGGGTTGAAATAAGAACATATGGGAATTCCAATGTACCGTAAATTTCTCTTCCATTCGTCCACACAAAGAAGTAGAGAGTACCAGCCCAGGTACAGATCTGGCATTCTGCTGACCCCTGTACAACTGGTTTTATTACATATATATGTACCGCATTCGAACCATGTAACCTTGAAAATAAATAACAGTTGTCATTTTTTCGGCGTAAGCTTAATGTTCTGGAGGGTTCGCGCGTCCGCGTCGCGAAAAGAAGGGGGGACAATATGAAGTGTATAATGCCAGATACGGCATTTCACGCGTGCGCCTAGCAACCTTGTTTACGCGGCAGGGAGCAGCCGTTCTCCTCCATTGTCTACTATGGATTCGTCAACCGCCATGGCTGGAAGGGAAGTGGATGTTTTCGTGGAAGACGGGCACCCCGACCCAGGCGGAAATCTGCACTTGCGCATTGGGTCGTGTTGTCTGGTTGCTATGGTTACAGCAGAAGGCGGAATTTAAAAAAATGAAAAAGTTACATCTGGATTTTCCCCATGATACCTATAGTAATGCCAGATAGGTAATCGTCCCGGTTCCCGTTGTTCGGTGGTTGTAGCCCCAGGGTCTTCTTTATTAGTCTTTACGTGATGGAAAAGTCAACGGATCGAACTTTTTCTAAAATAAGGGCACATGCTGCCAAATTGTGACAGAAGTAAATCGTGTAATACGACTGTTCTTGTCGCTGTGTTTTCATCAAGAGTGATCTGAAGGTCTACCTAAAGATAAGTCTTGCTTATTGTATGTATAGTAGTTTTACTCCTGATGTATATGCATAACTCATGTTATTTATTAGATTCCGTGTAGTTGATTGGTGAAGTATTTCTAACGACAAATAAATTTCTGCAGTAATTTTTAAATACTTCTCAAGATTCCTCAGAGAATTCCATGCGTCCCAATGAGTAATTATTAATGAAGAAGCTGCGCCATAGAGCAACATGTGTCTTCGTTCATGTCACTCAGGAGTCTCGACTCTTATCTTAAATGGTATTTACTCCAAGGGAGACACTGAACATGAAAGAACCGAACAAGTGGGGTGAAGTGATAGAAAATCTCACGTCTTCGTCTTTCTCAAAGACACCTGTAATGGGGGCAAATAAATTGGTCAAGAATTCTTGGCGGTGACAACCTATTGCACCCCACCAATTCCATCAATGGCCTGCCGTGACCACCAGATTTTTCGTGCTTATTTCCTTTTGGTACCCTTACATCTTTTGATTTCATGATTCCTGCCTTGAATTCTACTGAGGTATCACTTTGTTGAATCGAAAGGAACATCATATATATGCTCTCTCACCCACTCAGATAAAATTCTTGGGGACCTGAGACCACACCATGGAAGAGGAGCTGCCCGCCCTGTTGGACACCCTATGGAACGAGACCATCCAGAGTGAGACCTTCCTGCACGGGCGTGCGGTGACATCCACGTGGTGCATCCTGTTTGGCGCCGTCTTCCTCCTCGGATTCGTGGGGAATCTGTTGGTGATGATGGTCATCGTCAGGACACGGCACATGCACAATACACCTTACTTCTTCATTTTCAACCTGGCCCTCGCGGATTTCCTCGTCATCGTGTTTTGCGTCCCTGGGAATCTCCTCAGCAACATCCTTAATAGTAAGAAAAATTTTTACAGCATCCTTTTTGGTTTGAAGAAATTCAGACTTTTTAGCACATTCACGTATATTCGTCACGAATCGGCTAAAAAACTTACAATTCAATCTGATTCATGGAAAGAATCAAACGTTACGGTTTGATGCTGTGCAATCATTAGAATCCTTGCATTTTAATTCCATATAGTGTAGTAAATCCCCCCAAAATTCACTCTAAATTCATTTTCTGAAAAGCCCTTAAGCATTCATTCCAATATCTCATGTCAGTTTAAACATTTTCATCTATTCTTCAAGTCTGCAAAATGAAATATATTTGCAAATTGTCATTTATTTTCAGCTTTTTCGGGATCACCTCATACGTTTGTATCGAAGAAAATAAATCTGAAGGTATTATTGCAACCAGTTTCAGTTGCATCTTCTAATTACAGAGTGTTTGAAAAAGTTTTCATGTTGTAGAATAATTTGGCAGCAAATTGCTATTTTATTTCATATATCAGTAAACTTATGGTTTAGCCCGCACCTACTGTAAAAAATAAAAACCAGCATCCAGTGGCCTAAAGCGGCTGAGCTTGCCAAGAAAATGGATATGGCCGGCCTTTTCAAAGTCGCTGCTTGCATTAAAGATTCTCCCCCCGTCCCCACCTCTCATTGTCGAACGAGTCTCATTACTGGAAAGCAATGCAAAATGTCAAAAAAAATGCGTGGAATACGCAAAAGCGGGAACAACCAACAGATTCGGAAGGAAACTTTGGTTTGGAATATTTTGTTCGTTTTTTTCGAAAGCTGGAATGCCCGCATCTGGCATGAGGACCGGACAATCTAGCAGAGGATGTAGCATAGCGATAAACGCCACCTCTAGAAATCGACGGCTTTATTGTCACCTGGCAGAATAATAATCATCTTCAATACCATCAAGCCTTCCCTCTTTTCAAGCAGATTTCCTGTTCATATATTACTTAATTTATGACGAAACATAGATAGCCCCATTCACTGCTATTCACTCCGCATTCCACTTAGTCATGGACTTCGCTATCGTCGGAGACCTAGTGCATGCGGTTTCGGCAGCGACCAAATGCATTTTTATGATGCCCAGCCCGTTTTTTTTTTAAAGAATGCCGCGAAAAGTATTAATTGTTTGCCTACTAAATGCGTAGCAAAAATAGGACTCTCTAGCAGTCTTGAAAAAAAGGAGAATAAAACGAACGTGATGAAAGAAATGAATTAAATCGAGCATGAAAGCAAAAATATGAACTGTTAAACGTAAATTATTTACATATATTTATTATAAACAATGAAATGAAACATTAAATAATTAAAATATTTAAAATAATGATAATACCAAGTAAGGGAAGCAGTACAATACTGACCTCAACCTCCTTCTTCCAGGATGGGTACTCGGCCTGTTCATGTGCAAGGCATTGAATTACATACAGCAGGTGTGCATGAACGTAAGCGCCTACACGCTCCTGGCGATGTCGGTGGAGCGCTACATCGTGATGCGCAGGGATAGCTCCTTCCAGCGGATCACGAATACGTCCTGGAAGATCATCCTGGTATGCATCTGGGTCTTTTCGCTCGCCGTCAGCCTTCCGTCCGTCATCTACGTCATTCTTGATGCGAGCCAGGTATCGACTGCATGTGTGTATGGAGCCTTAGGACAATGCTTTTTTTCCCTGGATATATTCATGGAGACGACGTTTTCCAATTATATTTCGAATAGGTTTTTCACAAGTACGAATTTAGTTTTAGCGAATATATTTCAAAAATTTTTACCCGTGACAATTTAGACCGGAATAGAAGGAAATAAGTTTCTTACAAGCTTGAAATTCAATTGGCAACGATAAGGCCAACAAGACCGGCATGACCGACGAGAAGGATCATATCTCGCTCATCAAGAAAAAAGGGAATCTCCCTTGTGTAGTGCCCTTTTAGCGAGCGATACCCCAAAGATGACTGTTCACTAACATGCATGTCTCCGACGAGAAATAAGGTCAGCAATGTCGCCGACTGATCATCACAGACATAAGGAAGGTTCTTTCAATGCGGATCCTCTTTAAGTACCTCTCTGAGGATCGACCCACCCCCATGAATAATCCACTTCATTATCTCTTGTCTTTCCCTTGGAGGCCACGTTTATGTGGTAGATCCAGATAAGTGGGAGGGGGAGAGAAGAAGGATGCAAGAAGTTCATGATTTACACCTCTCATAAGTTCAGATTTAAGCTCCTTGGCAATGGCCATGCTTTTTTTTATTTGAGGTGCAATAACATTCGTCGTATGCCCGTGGAAGTGCAATTTCAATTGGGTCATGAATTGCACTTGAAACGTGAACTTACTTTCCATTCGATTCGTACTTGTGATAGGAATCATCCTTGAAATGAGGTTGCGCTCCATGTTATTCGCAGTTTTCCGTTTTCGCTACTTCAAATGCAGCACTCGAATTTCTATGGGTCATTCCGCGGCAAATATGGACAAATTAATAAACATTTAAAAAAGAATGGCCGAATCAACAGTGGATGTCATGATGGACAATGTGATGGTTTGGAATCCTGTATAGCTAAAAGGTACTAGCAGCATTCGCCCGTGAAAGCAAAGAAATGGTAGCGACAACTGAAAAGGCAATTTGTTGAACTTGTGTTGCAACAGTGTATACTGCGCAGAATCAATATTGGGTGCCTTGAATTCAAAACGGCGATACTGCATGAGCCAAGGTAATCAAAGGTCCAAATGATCCTCTCTCAGATCCACTCTTTGTGGCAACATCCACAATTGGCTCGTTCAAAATGGCTCGGCCATTCGTTTAGAAATGGAGATACATTTGTTCCTTCCAACATGGAACATCCCTTACACCTCCTAAGCCAAATTAATAGTCTTTTGTTTACATTTGAGTTCTTGCCTATTCTCTCCGTTATCATTGTTATGAGTGTGTATAATATGAAAGTAAATGGGAAACCATTTACATTTACGTTCAATAGTTACGTTTAATAATTACGTTTAATTCTAGTTTCTTGAGTAATCTGTAATCTGTGAGTCCTGAAGAAATTTCCTTGTTAAAGAACTGCATTGGTAGATTTTAGAGTTTACATACTAGATCAACTCATCATTTACCTAACTGACGACGAAGTGCTCTCTAAATTAAAATTCAATTTAAAAGAAAGGATTCATGCACGTAAGACACATTTGGATATCGCGTTCTATCTTTATAAAATGTGTGACAAAACTAGTTTCCATTTTCTTGGTAATTGCTTTTGAACAACGGATCGCAATGCAATGACTGGTAATTGTTATTTTAAAACAAGTTATAAAAGAAAAACCATACATATCTTGGAACCGATTTTTGCTAGAGGATTTTGCACGGCCTACCTCGGGCCATGGGAATTGGGATGCATGTATCTGATGCATGCATCTGCAAATATAGTTCCTTGATTCATGAAGCCGATGCATGTACTAATGTACTTAATCCGCGTACTTATTTCGATTTCATGGTACACTGGAATGAGCTCCTATTTTGATGTGTATCGATATCGCTCAACTGTCTTTGCCGTGCTCTTTTTTAGCTTAGAGTATACGTATCTTCATTTAAAACGAATATTTTTTCTCACCTTCAGATGTGCATGGAGGATTGGCCGTCAGGGAAAACCAGGATGATCTACTTTATTTTCACCTATCTCATCATGAGCTATCCATTCCCTATGGTTATGATGACCATTTGCCATTTCTGGATCTGGCTCAAATTCTATTGGCAGGTCATGGGCAAGCGGATCGACCCCAACGAGCGAATCCGCCTGAATAACTGGCGCGAGTGGGAGAAGATGATCTTGGTGATGGTCGCTGTCTTTTTCCTCCTCTGGCTTCCCTTATTCATCGTATTTATCCTATTACACTTTTCCTATGATTTCTCCCATGGCGAGATGCTCTTCTACGTCCTACCGGTGACCCAATGGCTGGCTAACATCACCAATTGTGTCTACCCCATCATTTACGTCTTTTTCAAGCGAAACTTCCGCGAAGGCTTCAATCATCCTCAGGACGAGCATCTTACCGCTGAAAATGAACTGCGACAGATGCTCCCTCCTCCCACCTAACTCACACCGTCGATTCCGTTCCATGAAGAGGACCCATCGTAACACCACAATCCGCAACAGATCCCTGAAGTCGGAGCCACTGCCTCTCCCTCTGGAGCCACAGACTCACATTCAACTGCCAAGTGCGACTGCTCTCCCGATAAGGTCTGGTGCCTGAACGAGTTATCCTGTTTCTCCAGAAACAGGCGTTGACGTTTGTGAGTGAAATGATTGGCTTTGAGGCAGAGGAGGCACAGCGACTGTATTGCGAACAAGCATCCCTGTGATTGGATCTATGGACAAAAATGACATTCGATTTACAAAGTACATTTGCTCAAACATGGGCCTGTTCCTTGCCTCTGCTAAACCTAATAATCTAAATATGAATCTTAACTTCACTTGAAAGTAATTTAAAACGCAGCCATAGGGGTATTTCATCTTGGAGCCGAATGAATGGTTTTCTATTGGATTAAATTTTAGGTTTCTGCAAAATTTGGCGTTAAAATTAATCTAAATCGAAGGCAATCTAAACTTTATTTGAAGAGATTGCAAAGCAACCCAGGGAGTCTCCTTTTCCTCATTTCAGTGCGACAATAATGCATGTGCACACATAGTATTAGGAGGGTACCGGTGGGAATAAGATCGGAATTTCCCATTAGAAATTGAGGAAGGGACATCCATGAACTGTGGCGCAACAGAAGGAGGGTGCTCAGAGCTTTTCTCATTCCATCTTCAGACTTCTTGAGAATTGAAAACCTTTTAAGACCTACATATTTTTGCTGATAGCATATGAATAATTATGATATTAGTGTGCAATGATCTAAGACTCTCATATAGTATCAAACAAACTATGAGAGACAACAAGAGAGAAACAACCTATATCCAATCTATATCCAAACATTTAGACGACATGTTGACAGGCCCGACCCGGTCTAAAAATATTTCCCCACCCCCAACCCCCTTCCCTTTTAGACGAACTTGATACAGAACCTTAGCAAATAGGCTTTTTGCATTTGGAATGTTTCACTCTACTACTTGTATTAGGTGCATTCAAGACGAGGAACGAGCACCTGGGACACGTAACTTTCCGACTTTTCTTGTTACTCGGGTCTGTTTGAACGAAAAAGACGCTTTAGAAAGGCCGCAATATAAAGAAAGGAAGAACCGTGGCTTAATAAAGTTATCATCGCAGAGATCTTGAAAGGTGATTATCATAAAACAATTTTTTCTTTAAGCAGTCATCAACTTGAAAAGCAAACGCATCGAAGACTGCGTGTTTCAAAACAAAATTTCTATGTTTTTCTGCAGAAGGCATAGTTTTTTTTTCTCCACCTCATGCATCATTTAGTAAGCTGCAAGTACTTTTGAGGGAAATCCCATGGAACATCAAGAACCGTGAGAAAATAGCATAATAAATGCTATATATATATATAGTGAAGAGGAAATACCAAAGGTGTCTGTCCCACCCAAACCAATCTAGGCAATGGGGGAATCCATCCCACTACAATTAAAAATTCCTTAGATACGAAGCATCCTGTTTTATGCCCATTGCATGGGCTGGTGTACGCAGATGAGTCCACTTCGTACTTAAATAATAATAATAATAATAATAATAATAATAGAATGCATATTAAAGCCCGCCTGCATAGGGGGGAGTAGATCTCCATCGGGAATACGGTCCCATGGTCACAATGGTGCCAGTCCCACCCAGACCGATCTAGGCATGATGTAGGCATTGTCCGAGCTATGGGAGATTAGCCTGCACTCTGCAGGCCATGTTATGGCTTACCATGGGTCTCCGTTTGATTGAAGCGAAGAGAGCTATTTGAAAATATGCTCCCGAAAAGGTGTGCCCCTATAGCGTGTATCACCACAGTGGACGTATTCCTGAACTCAGCATGTGAATAGCTACTTATGCCAGTTAGTGAGCTACTCACGATCATCTATATATAATACTAGCGAGTTTGTTTGCCCTTCGGGCAAACAACCTCGCTATGGTCGCGCCTTCGGCGCTCTATTACCTTGAATAGTGATTAATTCATTTATTCTTTTCGAAATGGCAAACACATATTTGAAGTACGTCCCCATTGAAATACGTGATATATGGAGTCGAAAAGTCTTGATTTTTATCAAACTCATTACCTCTATGATTCTATGTGTGTCTAATTTGAAATATTTTCTTGTGACCCTTTTTGTAAGGGTGGAGAATATATTTTGAAATACTTCCCTCCAGTAATCGACGCTAAGGAGACTTATTTCAAAATTAGGTTTTTTCCTCTACTCAGCCATCAGATACTTCTGAGGAAAGTTTTAATTTTCTCTCTCTGGTTCGTTGAATAAAAAAAAATCAGGAAAATGGGACTGAAAAAAGGACTATATTGGGTTTTAACGTAAATTTTATTTCTTTTGAAATCTAGACTCAGGGAACTCCATGCCAAGCAATTTTAGCCTTAAACGTTTCCCCTTTTCGTTGGTGAAAAAACATATTTGGAAATGCCGACCCAGCCAAAATCTATGCCCGCAGGGAATGCCCCATTAAAGCTCAATACTCCCTCAGTTCAGTAATATCATGTTACTTATACATGTGCCAAGTTTCACCTTTCCATTTCTGTCCAAATCGTCACAACAATTTTTTTTCTCCAAAACATCGCCCCTCGAAAAAATTCCTCCATGTGATGTATCGAGACTTAACATTTTTATTTAACTCTTTGTCTCAGTAGTCACATTCATGCTAAGTTTCAGCTTTCCATGTTCATCAGTTTTGCTGATGCAAAAATATTAGTTGAAAATATCTCCCTTTGAAATTTGTGCCACCACGGCATTTACTTCTAAAGTCTGAAGTTCTCTGCAGCATCCCAATAGGAAGTTATGTACCAACTTTCATATTTCCACTGTAGCTTAATACACCGGACAAAAAAATCCTTGAAAACGTCGGCTCAAAAAATATGACCCCAGGGCATGGATCTAAATTTTTCATTTTTTCTGAACTCAACGTCTCGGTAGGCACGTCCATGCCAAGTTTCAGCTTTCCATGTCTCACCGTTTTATTGTCTGGCAAAAAAAAGGCAGAAGAAACCCGAGGAATGACCGGGAATTGAACCCAGACCTAATTGCCATTCAGAAGTGCTACGACTTCACCACCGGACACTGCACATTTAGTTGATATTCTGAATGCCATCCTCATCTGTCACAAAGTATATTCAAGAAAAACGTTTCCCCCCAAAATGTGTACCCCTAGGGCATACACCTCCAAAGTGGGATTTTTCTGAACTCTGCATCCCAAAAGGTACATGTGTACCAATTTTCAGATTTCTAACCTTTCTAGAACATGGTTAGAATTAGCGTCAGTCAGTCAGTCAC